>JAQGAZ010000251.1:0-78308 GCA_034692225.1 Polydesmus complanatus | reverse complement strand
CTGTCGCCTATACAGTTATATTGCCACATTTATAATGCACAGCGGTTCAAAAATACTTGCATATTATTGAAAAAATACCAGTATGTACGACTATGCAATGGATCTAATTCGTAAACATGAAAATGATTCATGATAATAATTATATACTCAAGTTTTTTGTTTGTTTAAAACCTTCCAGCTAACATTTCATATTATGAGTACTACGCACAATATATCATGACTTGGGAGAAAACTATTTCACTCTTTCAAATTAATCATGTCTAATGTTAACTAATTTTTTGTGATTAAAAGTTAAACCGTCACAACTTTTCTGTATCTAAAAGTGGCTTTAAAATAGTGTTCTTTTCATATTCAGCTCTTGTTACAATAATTTTTTTTTTACTCAAATCTAAGGTTTCGCTGTAAGAAAAATAATTAATCTAAATTAAAATGGTTCGACAATATCGGGAAATCTAAACTAAAAATTATAGAACCCGTTTTCATTAAAAATTTATGCAATTCCGAATTATCGATTGAACCTTTAAAGTTGGATATTTGTTTTCTATACCGAGACAATATCTAATCTAAATAAAACCCTAAATAAATACTGGTACATCCTAAATATTTCCGAAGCCAAAATATTTATTTTTGTTGATCTAATTAAAAATAACTAATTTGAAAATTCTTTAAAAACCATAAACATGGTAGTTAATACAGTTGAACACAATCACAGAAAATTATTTTATCGCCTTCCAAAAAAAAAAAAAAAAGATAAGCTATATGATAACTAAGTATGTAAACTATTCGATAATATTGCGAAGAAGCAATATTTTTTTTTACTGGTCAGTTATCGCGAGAAATTAAGTCTATGACATACAGTAAGTAGTTAAACAATTACTCCGGTATAAAATATAATATAAAAACTGATCTGTATATTTTTATCTTATAAAAAAAAAAACTATAATCATATTTTGCACTTTCTTCTTTTTCATCCTTAACAATAACTTTAAAATTAATTCATTTGAACCACATAATGACTAAATGTAATTCACACATCAATGATCACAAGCCTTGTGAAGTAATGTCAGCAGCATCTCACTTGTATCCGCTAATTTGACTATAAATAGATCATTAAAAAAAATCTTAAGATGTTCGAAGCTGAATCGTCAAACTACGAGAGATACTTTTTAAACACTTGAGTAATTTCTGGGATTAGCTATCTTTTTTTTTTTTTAGAAGTAACTTCACAGAAGCACTTTGTAGATAAAACATTTCAACTTCCGAATTGAGTAAAAAATAGCCACACATTGTACATAAATAAAAAGCAGCAACAATAAGCAATTCTATATTGTTCTGTTTAAAAAGTGAAACGGAAATACCCCATCTCTGCACAATTCGCTAGCGTTTCGTATGTAAATGGTTGGTTATGAAACGTTTTAAACTTTTTCGATGTCAAACATCCGTATATAAGTAACATTCGATATAAGATGTAGGAACGAACCCTTCTTCATGCGTATCCCTTCGCACACGCGTCCAACCGTCTCCTTGATCCAATTCGACCACTTGAAAAATTTCCCCGTCTCTCATTGGTATCGATCCTTCACTTTGCGCTGACAAAATAAAATTAAAAACCGAATCAAAATTGTTGCGGAAAAATTTTAAACTTCAATTAATAACAATACCGTCAAATCCGTACAAAGCCTTGCATGTTCCCAAGATAGGTAATGAATCTACCTCTTCGAATTCTCCGCCGTTGGCTTCTTCTTCCTCGTCGTCGTCGTTCAGATATTCGGGTTCGGCGGTCGGCGCTTCCACTCGTATCGTCGACGTATGAGCCGGTAACGTCGATCCCTTGAGTGATGATCTACTGTTATTGTTTATAGGGTTCGTCATACTCGAATCGGAAGCGCTCCTCGACAAACTATCGTCTGAAATACTGTTTCGGTTCTTCTTTTGCGTATTTGGCGTCATAGAATTGGTCGCATCTGCCATGTATGTCTAAAATTGTTCGCGAAAATTTAATATTTTCGATGAAACTCAATTCAAATTATTACTTGATATTTATGCAATTCTTGTCGAAGGTTGTCCAACTTATAGCCTGTTTTTACGAGCTGACCTTCGATGCTCTGAGGATCACCCAATGCGTTGTTTTGTTCGTACACTACTTTCATTTTCATTAAACCATCCCTATTAATTCATTAACCATAATATTAAAATACAAGAATTATTATAACGTTCCATACAATTCTTATTATTATACCTAGTAGCGGTTTCTTGTTGAATTTGTGAATTAATGTTATCGAGTTTGTGTTGCAATTTCTTTTTCCTTTGATTAGGTGGAAGATCGCTGTAATCATCCTTCGTTTCGGGTACATTTGGCTGCAGAAAAAAAAACATTATTTAAAAAAAATTTCCAACATCATGAATGAGATTCGTGCAAAATTTCAAAAAGGAGTTGTTAATACTGTACTTAAAAATAAAAGCCATTAAAAATAAATAAAAAAAACAAAGAATTTGCAAATATTATTTAAAATCACATTCAAAAGAAATTCACAAATAAATGTTAAAACATGTTATTAAAATAATTACGCTAGCTATTAATTTGACTATAAACAAATAAACATTTTGAGATACGGTCATTATTATTAATGTATGCATAAAATAGAATACTCTTCCTAATACGCTAATGAAAACATGCACAGCATAAAATAGAAAATAATATTAAAAATAAAATAAAACATTTGTTCGCAGCTGTCAAACGAATGTGTCATTTGGATTATCCGTGCTAGGCTAGAATCAAATTTTCTATTAAAAAAAAAAGCTTTTAAATGCAAAAAATATGATTCACGGGTAAACAAGATACAATGTTTCCTTTTTTAGTACAACGTTATTTCCAAGGATACTAATATAGGACAAAAGTAATGAACGAAAAAAGTCAAGGAAACATGTGCGCGTGCTATTCTTAGATGTTAACTGTCTTAAAGATACAAACATTGTTAAATGATGTGCAATGCGCACGTACAAAAATCTTTTTATTTTTACATTGAGGTACTTACTCAAAAATGAGAATCCAATTTTTATAGAAAAAATTTCCATAAATGGACGAAAAGTTCCACAATGGCGTTTTGTAAAAAAAATTCAATGTTATACATTCGGTAATAAATAATAAATAAATAAAATATTAAATCCATTTAAAAATAAATAAGAATGATAAAACCTATATTAGCTATGTGAATTTTCTAAATGATAAGATTTGATTTGAATTTTGATTTTATAAATATAATACTGCAAATGCAAAAATTATAACATCAATAATTTCACTACATTCTTAATCAATAAATTTCAATAAGTTTAAACTTTTTCTGTTTCAATAAAAAAGACAAACTTAAAAAGTAACTGGGATAGAAAACAATGGTAACTAACCTTATTTGCAGCAAAAAATCCGAAAATTCCGTGTCGTTTTTTAATTTTTCCTCCAGATAGTGTGCCACCTAACAACATGGATGATTCGCTTCTGACGGTAGAATGATGAATGGGTCCATTACTTTCGTTGCTACTCCCGCTTCCCGTACTTCCCAACTTCGTCGTACTCAAGTCTTCAAAAGGAATGTCTGCTGGAGATTGAAATCCGGATTTATACTTATCTATCACTAATTTTGAATCCTAAAAAAAAATTATCAAATTAATAGGCGAACTTTTCACTCTTTCAAGATTAATTTAATAGCTCACTTCTTTTTCATCTATAGAATTTGCAGATTTTGTTATACCGTCTATACATTGATTAATAATTGGAAAAACTTTTCTTTCGATGTCTGCGCTAAGAGATACTAATTTTTTAAATTCTAATATTCGCCTCTCGTCCATTTCTTGTAATTGCTGTAAATAGAAAATATCAATAAATATTATAAAACTTTTTATATAATCTTATAATTACTGTAAAAATAGCTGGCATTAATGAATTATAATGTTGATACTGCAAATCGTTATATTTTTGTAAGTGATTGGCATATTCGTTTTTATTATCTTCACATTGCTGAACCTTCAAAGTTTTTAAATTTCGAGCCTAAAAAAAAATAAAAATTACCGTAATGATTAATTACTTCACAACTTACAATTAAAATTAAATTAATACCTTTTCTACTTCGACTCTAGATAAATTTAAATCAGCATCGGCTTTAACAAAATTCTCCTGTGTTTTTTCCGCTTCCCTATAAGCTTTTTCGTAATTCTTTTTCGCCTAAAATTAAAAACATAAATGGGTAAATTTCTGTAACAAATAAAAACATTTAAATTTGCAATACCTTATCTAATGACATATAACACGCTTGCAAGTTTGTTTGAACTTTCGCACCTTCTTGCAAATGCTAAACAAAAAAAACAAAAAAAAAAACATTATGGCATTTATAGATAGAAGATGCATTGATAAAACATCGGAATGCGGTCATAACAAATATTGGCAACCAAAAAGTCATTTACCCTTTTTCTTTCTTCTTTTATGTCCTTGGCGAAGGTAGCCAAATCGCCTATTACGGCGGAGTTAAGATTTTCGGCGATGATTTCGTGTTGTCCGGCCAAGTCGTTGATTTCGTTCAGCATGCCAACAAACGCCTTCCAAGACGAAAACCTGAAAAAAATAATTATCGTAAAACATTAAGTGGTAATTCATACGATTAAAATAATCACAAAAAAAAAAAAAAGGATCAATACACTAAATAAAATAATTGAAAGGATAGTGATCTGCAATTAATAAATTAAAAGAATAGTATTCTGTTAATCATCGATCTAATAAACAATTCAGAACAATAAGTATTGGACGATTATCAGAATAAAAAAATGTGATTTGTACATCAACAATTTAACTAACAATAGCCTGAGAAGAACAAGAAGAAAAAAAACAAAAACACAATGGTAAAATACGGCGACGTGTAGAATTACATGTGCACGCATAATCGCATTTTACGATATCACTTTAAAAAAAAAAAAAAACTAGCTGTCTTTTAGGTTTGACACTGACTGACAAAAACTACCTCACATGTGCACCAACTCACACCTCCCCGCCTTCACTTGCATTCTAGGGTTACCAACAAACAAACTTGAAGACACCCTTCCCGAAAAGAAAAAAAAAACAATATTGAGTTTCGATTTCGACATTGGGTTTGTTTGGGCAGAAGTTTACAGTTTCACGCGAACTCTTCAAAAGAATTTTAACTTTAATAGCTTCTCGGTAGGTCCTGCATTTCCTTTTAGAAATTCCATCTTCAAAGTTATCATTTTAATTTAAAAATTAATTAATGATAATTCTTTTTAATAAAAAAAGAAAAAGAATAATGCATGCGCACGCACGCATGCTTGCAATCACATTCAGAATTTAAGTGCAATTTAAATATGATTACGAAAAAAATAATGTTTTCGAACCTTTTTTACTCGAACCCATTGTTCAACAACATTAAAACCAAGGCTAAAATCAACAAGATAATGAAGCCGTACTCATTTTAACCATTAGATGATTAGACAAATAGCTCAACTATAATGCGAAATAAATTAAGTAGTTTGAAGTGCCTCAAAATTTCAGTTGGTCTGGTAATTTTTAAATAATATTTTTTGTATTAAAAACTACTTAAAAAGCACTGACCATGGCCATAACGACGTATATTCGCGCAAAGTGTTTCGTTTCGCAAATTGACCTAACGAAATAGTAAAAATTGGCTAAACAAAAATTAATAAAATTACTTACTGTTCTTCTTCATCTTTTTTCTTTGGGTTGTAATTTTTGACTAATCTCCTATAATATTAAAAAGAAGAAAAAAATTAATTAAATAAAACTAGAGTAAAACAATAAACAACACATTTTTTTTTAAATTAGAAGGAATGGCAAAAGAATCAGATACACCGCGAAATAGAACAAAAATACTTTTTTTTAACAGTCGGAAAAACAATCAGGAATTGTCTCTCTCTCAAACTTGATTATTCAAAACAGTACAAACAAATAAAACCGCGCATTAAAATCTTGACATTTCAAAAACTATTGCATCGAGAGATAAGCCGATTTCAATTTTTGATTTGCATTTTCCCGTCCTACTTGAATCGCAGAGTTTTGGCACGGACTGCAAAGGCCAATGACATTTGAATATTTTCACAACGCCATAACATTCAACTATTATTATTTTTTTTTTCTCCCTTCTCTTTTGATTAATAGTCTATGGCGGAATTCGTTATGTATTATAGCTGGCCAGTGGCCATAGCAAACAGGTCGACAATAGCAGCAGTTCAAGAGGTGAATTCCTACGATTACTATTCGAATATTTTCTTAAAAAAAATAATTCTAAAAATTCTACTTAAATCAATACAATTTCTTTAAAAAAGAAAATCTAAAATCAGCAGTTCAAGAGGTGAATTCCGATTATTATTATTCGCCTATTTTATTACATGTATTATTATTATTTTTTTTTTTTAATAATTCTAAAATTCCACTTTAATCCATAAAAAAAAAAGAAGTTGGGTGTTAAATAAATGATTACGCAAATTATGTATGAAAATAAATTTTCCGTGTTTCCTGCGGAGTTTGCAAATGACTGACAAGACATTAGCGGAGAAGCATTAAAAAACAACTTTTGTCTTCTATATAATATAATAATATTATCCACTTCGTTGTCGATGTAGGTGTAAAAATATACTACAGACCATGCATCGAATAAACATACTCTCGCTACACTAGAGGTAAATGCTCTAACATTGGAAACAAGGCAGGAGGGGGAAATGCTACGTATTATGATTGACCGACCATGCAAATCCAACAAACAACTGTTTCAAACGAAAGTTTTAAAAGAGCCAACCAACAATAAAAAAAAAATAACAAGTGTTAATAATAATAATAACAACCGACCAACGCTATGATATTATTAATAGTGAAAACTTTTTAAAGCAATTGGACATAAGAAGCGCGCGACAAAATAACATTAAATTAAAAAGCGTATCATATTTTCAATGTTTTTCGTTTCGTTAAACATCTTTTCACATTACATTATATTTTTTTTTTACAATACAGTAACTTGTAATTTCAATTCCCCCCCCCCCCCCCCCCAAAAAAAAAATGCTATTCATTAATTCTTGATTTTTTTTTTTTACAATAATACAGTATAGGTGTTAAAAAAAAGTTGGCTTACCTGAGTTTCGCGGCGTATTCGAATTCGATTGTACATCGTTCCTTCATAAACTGCCCACATTTTTCTAAGAAGTCAATGCCCCGCTGGGTGTGAGCAGCTATATTATCAAATTGATCCTGATAAAATACAAAAGAACAAATGAGCATATTATTATTAACAGATCGGCATCGAACAAAAAAGTAAATCAAATAAATCAAGAAAAAGAAAAAAATACGCCAAACACATTTTTTTTTTTTAATTATTAAATACTATAACGTTCACCTTCCATTTACAGTATCAAGATTATCAAACAACCATGTAAAAAAATATGAATCATTGAAAGTTCCTATAAGAATTAGGGGTTCCAAGAAAAAGGAGGGGAGCTCGAGAGCACGCGTTGGCTCCCTCCCTCCACTATTTTGCAGCTGTTGGAACAACACCTAATTTTCGAGATAACTAAAGGTCAGCAGACACAGAAGCTTCGAAAAGACAAATATCTTTTTGCACACAGTTAAACTTTAACTCTTAAGCACCTGCCTGGCACGTGGACCATATGGCGGACTAGTAAAAAAAAAAAAAAACATCTGCTTCTTCTGTTAAAAAAAAAAGAGTCAAGAAAGCATCCCTAAAAGCTTAAAAAACTCCAACATTATTATCACACATCTGCTTTATACTAGCTGAAACGCAAGTTCTAATCTATATTCGCGAGTACAGCACGAGACATCCATCAGTACCAATAACATGTGCAAACTTACCACCCCAAATAAGCAACCAAAAAAAAATCAAACTTGGAACTGATTAAAACTGTAAATAAGTATTAAAAATAAGTAAATAAGTAAATAAAAATTAAAACCAAGAAAGTTTTTCGTCTTTTACGAGTACTTTAAAAAAAAAATCAAACAAAATTGTCAGAATTTTTAAATTCGATTGAAAAATAAACTACCCGCTACTGTTACACTGTACACAATAATTTTGTACAGAGGTTCAATTTTTTTTTAAAAAAAAAATCCAACAGTATTTCCTATACTGTATTTACTAAAATCTGAAATAGCAAAAATAAACAGCACGAAAAGTCGGGAAAACCATGATTCATCTCATCGGTGAAATGTTCAAAAAAATCAATAAACAAAATAAAATCCAGCGCTACTTCTTCCATTTTTAGAGTAAAGAGTGTAACCCCTTTTTCTCTCTCTCCGTGTAACCTATATTATTAGTTCCGCAACTTCGTTAAAAAAAAATCTTATAAATAAACAAATTGGAAAAATACCCAAAATTAGAAATATTTAATTAGGATCGGGGAAGCTTAACAAGCAGAAACATTTTGCTCTGAAAAAGCGAAAGTTGGCTCTCGCGTAACATTCAATTGGGTTGGATCGAAGCAGCTGGGGGACCTGACGTCGTATCACTCTCTGCTTGAGGCAAGTTTGTCGTCAGTTTGAATGAGGCCAACAACGAGCGTTATCGAACACAATTCATTCATTTTCTCACCACTCCCTTTTATAGTAAGTGCGCAGGTACAATGTAATAATACTGTAATAATAATAATCATATTCGAGAGAGAGAAAGAGGGAGATAGATATAGGCGAGACCGGTAGTCAATGGATGCAAAATGTCCACCTCACGCACACCTACAGTAAATAACCCGAATTTTAAAAATTCACAGATAAATCAAAAATCACTTTCATTTTCACTTCCTCGAAAATTAATCAAACTCATAGATACGAATCTTCCTTTATTTATTTATTTTTTTAAAATTATATTGGGAGAAATTTTAACCTCCAGAAAATATTTTAACCGAGCGAAAGAATTTGCCAGACCAAAAAAAAAATAATTCAGCAAATTTCCGGCTCATTTGCGAATAGTTTCTGAGAACGAAATACCGTAAAAAAAAAACTATTTTAACGATCCCTTTAATTTCATTAAGAAAAGCCGGTCGACTAGTAATAATAATTAATACCCCGTGTCTGGAAGAAGTGGAAAGGGTCATAAAATGGCACTCGTGCCGGCCGGACTCGTTAACTTATTCTTTTGATGCTAATCGCCTATGATGTTTCTCTCTCGTTTTCCTGCCTACGAGATTATAATAATACGCGTTTATTTATGTATGCAAACGAATAAATTTGAGCGACGCCAACTCAACTTCACCGAAAGAAAAAAAGGAAATTCATTTAATAAAAATTTTTTTTTTTAAAAAAAAAAAAAAAGCATGGCTAAAATATGAGCAATAAGCTTATCTCGTATTTCTTACAAAACTTTTTATTAGACTCGGCACTCGAACGAGGTCATTCATCCACCAGAAATGTCATCAAATAAACCAACACACAAAAGCTCCTACTAATACCAACAACATGCGCGATTGTTACGGGCTATTTTCCACTAAAACTTTTTTTAATAAACGTCACTCTTTTCATATATAATATTTAAACGAACACAAACGACTTAAATTGAATCCGCTTAAAATTTGAATGTGTCAACTCACTTCATCTCACGATTTCATTTTTTTTTTTTTTAATTTTAAAAACCCATTATCAAGTGTTAACCTAAATCAAAAAATTTAATTAAAAATTTCAATTGAGTTTCGGGTTTGTTGTTTTCTTTCATACAAAAAACAAACCAAGTACAGAATTAAACTGTTAAAATTGTATTTTTTTTTTTTCGTCTTTAAATACAAAAACAAACCCAAATATAGAATTAAACTGCCCGGCGAAACGCTAATGGAGATGCATTAACTTTATTTACGTAATGCTAATTAATTGCAGCTGCTCTTGAATAATTTAACCCTTGTTCAAATAAACTTCCAACAAGAAAAAATGTCTTCTAACTGTAATTTACACTTTGTTTTATATAAAAAATAAATAAATAAATAAATAAGCGTAAAACTTAGAAAATTCAATCCGCTTATTAAAACAATATTTTCTGTGTTAATTAAAAGTTAACATGTTTTTTTTTTTTTTTAAATTGATGTAAACAAAATATTCGTGTCTGATAATCTGTTAATTAAAAAAAAATAAACAGCGTAACTATATATTTTTTTTTTATTAAAAAAAAATTAAGTAGCTTTTGCTAAATAAGCGCTTAAAACGTCAACTTGAAACCCGAAGTATGTGCTCTAATTTTGGAACAGAAAAGACAATTTTTTTTTTATTATTTATTTCTATATCTTATTATGATGATGTTAATAACTCGTTAACTAGAAAATCAATCTTTCTCTCGCTACTCGTGTTCCGAATCAATGGGATCATTAACGAGGGAGATAAAAGTCCACAATATCCCTTTCAGACCCTGCCTACACAATTGTGTAGGTTAGAAAGGGGTACTCTAAATCGGCCTGTACGCATTTAATATCCACTCTATATAGCTCAAACCTGCGCACATCGATTGTGTAGGTTGTAAAGAAAATTTAGATACCAAACTTGTCACTAGATGGCGACTCTTTCCCCAGTTAATAACTTTCTCAAGATACGTTAATTTTGTGAAAATGCCCCAGGGAGAATTTTTATTTGTAAAATTATTATAAATTTGTGGAATTGGCTAAATTAAAAGCTGATAAATCTATTAAATACTTGAACAAACAGGAGCAAGTATTAATTTAATAAAATTTTGTTTCTGTTTCATACAGCTAAAATTAAAAGTTGAAAAGCACAATTGTGTAGGTTAGGATTTCAGCACGTCCAAATTTACATAGAAAACAGTCAATTGAATGGGACGCTCAAGAACAAAATTATTATTTCGCATTTATTTTTCGTCTTCTGGTTTAAATGCAATTATTTAAACTAACTTTTAAAAATTAATTGAGGTATATTGATACTAATTACATTAAAAAAAATTTAGATTAACATTTTTTAAAAATTTTTACAAATACATTTTGTGCACACCATTATTATTAAAAGTCAGAAATATGTTAAAATAGATAATAATAATTGTATAATTGTTTAGTTATAGCTAATTACTTGCACATTATCAAATTTATGAGCTAAGTAGGTCTTTTTTTAAAAAAAATATTGAAAAAAAAAAAAAAAAAGTTACGCCAATGTTCCTAACCTACACAATTGTGTGGGTGTCACTGTAAAAAAACTGAGCTAAGAAAAATTTTTTTTTTCTTTTTTTCATGTTTATATAATTATTATATAATTTTTTAAACAAAAAAAAACCATAAAAAAAATAGTCAAAATGCCTTGGGTCTGAAAGGGTTATTCTATTCAATAGAAACCAAAATCGCTAATCGAGGAAATGTTAATCTCTGCAGGAAACTGTGTTATCCATTTTTTTTTTATTATTATTTAAAAATTAATCAAAAAAAAAAAAAAAAAAATTTACTACGAGACTAATAAAATAAGTTGATAAACTCGTTTTATTTTATGTGGCGCAAGTGTTGAGTATACAAACCGTTGGGCTCGTCGTATACACGTAATTTGATCATTACTTGTAATGTGCGTCGAAGAGTTCATTAAGCCATTTCAATACAACACACATGCTTCGTCCATACAAGTAGAAAAGACACTCGCGAGAGAACAGAATAATAATAATAAACAATCAGACAAATAAATTTTCATCGGTTGAGTTCATTCATCCAAAATGGCCGTTCGACGTGCTCACGTAATAATTCTCCCACGCAAGCGCACTCGCACGCGATTTTAAAACACTTTTACAAAGTTCAATTGCTACTACACCGTATCGTTTCGCTTAGCTCAAAAATAAAATATTCTTGGAAAAGTAAAAAAAAAAAAAAAATTCACGATTAAAAACCACAATTTGTTCCCAGTCAAATTATAAAACCAATAAAAGTCAAAATTACTATCACCACCAAACAGAGTTTAATTTAACCAGCTCAAAAATTATTATATTATTATTGTTTTAAATAATAATATAATTTTCCTATGTTTATTGGTTTTTTAATGCATTGTTATAATTGATATCAAAATAATTACGACTTTTATTATTTTTTTTGTGTGTTTAATGACCCTTTACCAATTATTCCATTCATCTTTCAAGCTTATAATTTTCAGTACTTAATATTAAGAGTAATAATAATTAAGAGGGGATCAAGTACATATTAAGAATTAATCTCACTTGAAAGAAAAAAAAATCTGGTTTTTGCACGTAAAAAAAAAAAAAGTTCAACAATATTTTGAAAATGTTTGAACCTTTAGCTCTCGAAAAGATTAACGTCTTAAGTCTACTTCATTGTATAAATAAACAAATAAAATTAAATATTTTACTCACTCAGTAAATAAATTATTCTGATCGTTTAAAAAAAATCTACTTGGGTAAATACAAAAACTAGAAACTACCTTCGATTTAATTCGAAATAATTCAACCACGATTCGAAATCGATCACAAAAACCAGTTTAATTTTTTTTTAACCCTCCCGATAATTAATTTAACTTCCTTAAAACTCGATATTATAATAAACACACAAAGTTAAAAAAAAAAATTCTGACCTAAAAGGAAACAAAAAATCAAAGCGGCTCACCTTGAGAAGACAGCCACATTTCGGTGGCATTTTTTTCATTGTTAGCCAACGTTCGTCAGCTAAAATAATTACTTATTAATCCAAAAAAAATATATAATATTATTCCAGCCCAGTCAGATCGAGGTTCTAGTTAGGTGCTACGTTAAAACAATAATTCCTCGCGTTTTTAATGAAACATTATGCCGGACACTCCACACAACATTCGACCACGTTCCAAGTAAAATTTTCGGACGTTGTTAATTGAATTAGGAAATACAAGTATCCAAAAAAAAAAAAAATACCCAAAACTTCACCGAACGACCTCTCTCGCGATTGATCTCAAAATTGCACTCGCTGAACCGAAAAATTTGAGAGAAATTCGCACGAACCGTGGATATTAAAAGTAAAAAAAAAAAAAAAATTAGGAACACCAAACACCATTAACGATCATCGTCAAGCGCACCAGCAGCAGCAACACCTGATAAAAAATAATTGTAATCCATGGAAACGGTCAACACAACACACGTATCGGAAAACAATCCTCGGTGTTAAAAACGCGCACCATTTAAATCGCTGGCTTTTCTCCAAGAAATTTAATAACTAATATAATCGAAGACAAATCTTTTTTTTAATTTTCTCGGACTTTGCAGGTTGAAGAGATTGGGGAGAAAAAGCAGGTCTCCTCCTCGCACGGCCTCGTCTTCTCGACTGAAAACTTAACCGAGCAAAACCAAAACGGCTGCAGAAAAACACATAGACTTTATCTCCCTACCAAAACACCTTCTCAACTGCTCCCTCCTCTTCGTCTTCCACAAAAACTAAATACATAATAACAAGAAAATCCAGTTTCTTCTCTCTCACTTTACAAGATAGAGAGCGACCACGCACTCCTCGCTAAACTAGTCCATAGTAAAAAAAAAGAAAATAAAAAAATAATAAAAGCCAGGTTTCCCCTCCCTTTCACCTTTTTTTTTTTTACATTTTTTTTTTGTTAAACGAGACCAGCCCCGTCTACCCTCAACTTAATCTCAAGCTCAAACAACATCGTAGAAAATATAGTTTCGCCCATAAAACGTTCTTTTGTTTTTTGATTTTAGGAAGTTGAAATATTGACCGATGTCGCCTCCAACATTTAAGTTTTACTACTTACGAACCCTCACCGCAAATTACAAGTAAGAAAGAAAAAAAATGTTAAAAGATGTCCCTATTGTAGAGAGAATGGAAAGAAAAAATCGCACCTGCAAATACCTGCTTTTAAAAATAAAAAACTGAAAAATGTACTGTACATGTACACGACTATTACAACAACATTGAAACCTGCAATTGTTTCGTCACGATACCAACGGTAAGAAGAAATTTTGTAAAATTGTAATGAATATTTAACAGCAACAAATTAGAAGAACCTTTTTTTTCCCTCTCTCTCTCTCTTTTATATAACATAATAGAAATATGTTTTTCGACATTTGAAATGACGATGGGCGGTACTAGCTATTTAGTCTACAGTTACATTTCGCTTTCACAATAATAAAAAAAAAAAAAATTACGACTATCAATCAAAAAAAAAATTTTTTAATAGGTTAATTTCAAGCTTAAAAAAGTCGGTTGAGATGGAAAGAGTATATCCCCGAGTACTTTCCAATTACATAAACAGCACCAAATATAAGATGCTATTGTTTACTATAAATGTAGGAGACAGGAAAATCGTAATTGCAAGCATTTTGCACCGCCTATTTTTTGCGCAACGAAAGTTTATTTGTGGAACAACAACAAAAAGTGAAAGTTAATTTACATTATTGTTATCAATTATTCCATTAATTTTTTTTTTTGACTCGCAGCGCCGCCGAGTTAGCTATTTAGTTTACACGGTCATCTCGAGAAGTGCTATACTGTATTATTATTATTTATCACGATGATAATAATAATAGTAGACGAAATGGAGTTTTTACGTGACAACAACAAACGTCATACCCAGCATTTTAATCAAAACGTGTGACGTGAAATCAACACGCCTGCTAAGCAGAATACAACGCAACTAAATAATTGGAAAATTGAACTTCCTCGACATTAATATTGCGTGTAAAAGCAGGTGTCGTAACAATCACCTTGCTTAACTTCCGATTAAAAAGTTTCCGTCAACATACAGCTACAAGTGTCACACTCTCATCCAACTTTTATTTCATCTTCGTTCTACAGAACCTACACTGGCTATCAATTTGGTAAACAATGTGATAAATTTGTGTTCAAGTTAACAAAAATAAGATAGAAATAAAATCTTGTTTTTGATCTTGCTACGAAATACGTAGAACTAAGCATTGCAAACCAATTGCATACATACGGTAATAATTATATGCAAAAATATTAATTAAAAAAAATATATGCAACCTAGTTTAGCCGTAATTTAAAAGATTCCAGAGGACGCGCTTCGATTAAAATTGTAATGCCAACGGAATTACAAGGACAAAAAAAATTATTGGCGCAGAATGTAAAAAAAAAAAAATGGTTCAAATTACAAAAATTATTTGTGTCGAACATTTTTTGATTAAACCAATTTACAAACTAGTAATTACTTCGATCAAACAGCGTATCAAATGTAAAATTTTATACAATACATGTAGCTGTTATTTTTAGTTTTCTAACGATGTTGTGGCTAACAACAAAAATATAAAAATAAAAACCAAACAAATTTATGGCTTTTGGTTTTTATCATATTATGCTTTTAAAATGTCTAAGCAAATTTTTTATATATACTCGTAGAAAAAAAAAAAAAAACACTTAAGTACAAGCGCGCACACCCTTTTTTTATTAAAACCACTGTACATGTACTGTAGACTGTAGTTGAATATCGGTCTAGGAAATGCCATTGTAATCCTATTCAGCCTTTTGTTGCGATCCAATCTTCAAATCAAGATTAAGATTTTAAAAATGCAGCGACGACGAAATAAAACCAGTTTAATTAAACCGATAACCAATAAAATAAAATTAGCATATTTAGATAAATTACAAGGTTTTCTAATAGCAAAAAAAAAAAGGTACCCAACCAGTGATAATAATAACAGTTGTTGACCGGGACCAACACAATTATTTTCTCCAGACACTTGAAATTGAACCCCGGTAATGGTCAAATTGGAATTTTTCCAAAAACAGCGGTGATAAAAATTCCTAACGGATTAAAAGCTTTTTTTTTTTTTCATCTTTGAAGTGAAACCAAAAAAAAAAAATTTTTAAAAGCGGTTGAAAAACAAAAGCGATTCTTACGAAACCTAAAATATTTTATCCTGCCTAAATTAAGACAACCTACTCCATCATTCTCCAACCAACAAAAAAAAATTAAAGCTTTTACCTGATTATAACCATAAATAAAGTGTACTTCAAACTGAATTTGAAGTAAAACATGAGAGGTTGGGTTCCATATCTGTGTATACACTGGCCATGGCCAATGTTTACAACGACACTCGCGAATTTCACGGATATTTAACGAAATTGCTCACGTTAACATTTTTCTTTTTTTTTCTCTAAAAGAATAATAATAAAAAGCACACGCAAAAGTATTTTCAAAAAACCTTAAAATTTACAAGAAAAATATTTTCGCACAGAGTCAACGAACTTTTGCCTCGCTCGTGTAATACCAACGTTGGTAATACTGCACGTCTCCAACCAAAAAAACAACTTTTTATACCTTTAAAAACACATGTCACAAACATTTTTTTCTTCCCAAAAAAAAAAAAAACCGCACAAAAATCTCGCTTAAGTTATTTTTATATATATTAAGCGAGGGTCCACTTATTTCAATAACAACAAACTTCTCAAAAAAAATTGCTTAACCATAACAATGCACAAAAAAATGTAAAACTTTTTGGGGCGGAGAACTTGAAACTAGTTTTTCTTTCCCATAAGAGTTACGATAATTCGCTAATATCTTCAGCAACTCATTTCGTTGCGTATTTGAATAAGACCCTTTTTCATGACCGTAATTGATAGTTTACCAAGTAAATAACCAAAAAAAATTATCAAATAACTTTCATTATTTTTCTATCATTTGAAAAAGTGTGAAGGTGAAAATAGAGGATTTGGTTCTCACGACCTACTTTAACCACCGAAAAATATTTTTAGCGCGTAGCCTATTGTAAAAATAAAAATATAAAATTTTCATCTTCTTTATTCCCATTTCTTTTCTAAATAATGTTTATCGCCGTTCATCTTTTTTTTAAATTTTTTTTTACGTTTACAACTGTAGGCGACGTCAGTGCTTACGTACAGTACCACGAAAGAACAAATCCAGGTTAGAGATTATTCCAACCCTCCTGCGTTCTTATTTTTCAATGACGAATCTCAACGCACGCGCGAAGGGAAAACGTTGAACCGGGCTTCCAGCGAAATAAATGTAAATATTTAAAAATTTTCACCCGAACAGTGATGCAATAAATAAAAAGTTTCCATAAAACGAGTCGAATCGTTCTCTGCAGGCTTCAACCAGTTCATTTTTTAAACCAGATCAATAAAAAAAAATGTATTTTTAAAATTTATGAGTTTAAAAACTCTTTTACTTTTTGCCAAAAATTATTACATAAAAATTATTGTTTATTTACAAAAAAAAAAAAAAAAATTTATGAGGAATTAATTCCAGTAAATTCAACGACTTTACACACTTTTGTAGGCAACAAAATAGGATTCGCTAAACGAAATTAAAAACATTTAATTCCCTCAAACAAGATTAAATAAAACCACTTATTAACCCGAATAAAAAATTGAAACGATTTCGTTACACCGGTACAGTACTAAAAAAAGCTCCCAAAACTTTTTCATATTCAAAATATTATTGTTTACGTTTTCTACCAGCGTTTTTAACACCTACGGTACTTTTGAATTCAAATTTGAAATTCAACCTTGAACCAAACCTTAGGTGGGCTCTTCGTCCTTTTACCGTTAATTTTATATTAAATTCCTTTAAATATTAATTTTTTTTTTTTACTAAATTCCATGAATATTTAAGCAGCCTATCAACGTTCTTTTTTTTTTTCAAATTAAAGCTTATCCTCCCTTCAACAAGTTCAAGAATTGAACTACATTATAAAGAAATTGCGCAAGCGTTTCCACTCTCTTTTTTAATAATAATTCCATGCAATAAAAAAAAAATAATAAAATTTTTGATGCAATATTTTTATCCGGTCGTAATCATAATGCTACTCGCATAAAATATCAGTAATTAGCGAATCAAAAATAAAATAATAAAACCAAGTTACAACATCTTTATAGCTGCGAGAAGAAGATGTTCGCGTTGCGTACAAACTGCACAGTTAATTAGACTTAAACTAATTTTAATTGCATAGCTGTTTTCATTTTTTTAAAACTTCCTCTTAACCTTTTCTCTTACCACACTTTTTTCAAAAAAAAAAAAAAATTATAACGAAATAAATCGTCACGTTATTCGGATCAAAATAACAACGCCTGAGTATTAATAACAAAAAATCTTCAAACACGAAAAAAAAAAAAAAGACCCAAGGTCAAAAAATACTTCAATTACAAATTACAGTACATGTACATGGAAATCAATTGCATTTTTCCTACACAAATACAATTGATCGAAGAAAAATCAATTAATTCAGTAATAATTTCTTAAGATAAATTTAAGAAAATTTTTTAAAAAAATTAAAACGAATCACCCCTGTATACCTTTGTATTTACTATTTTTTTTAACAAAAGTCCAGGTGCGCATTAAATCTTGCCCAATCATTGTCTCAATAGGATTATAGGCCACCTAAAATAATTTTACAGCATCAAAAAAAAAAAAAAAAATCCTTGGTATTGGCTAATTTACCAATTTGATTAGAAAGTTGAATGAATGGGACTCACCGTTGTTTCTTTTCTTTCAATCAAATGTACATAAAAGACTATTGCTAAATAACAAGCTGTTACTGCTTTCTATTGTGATTCGAAAATAATAAGAGGTTAACTAGCATGATGTGTGCACATCGCAACACTGCTTTAATGTTACAGTTTCGAACAATTAGAGCCTCAGTGCGATACAATAAAAAAATCTTAATAAAAAAAAAAAACTGTCTCGATTGGATCCATACGAGTAAGAACTTTCGCTGCACGTCGTCTTCCCTACCTATATCAGCGTCACGTTACGCCTCATCCAATCAACGTGACTACCCCCTCATATTTTATCAACTCCATCGCCGTGTAAAATAACAATAATTTATATCTCCCAAAAATTTTCAAAAAATAATTTTTTTTAAGGGAGAAAAATAGCTTAATCGTGTACATAAACTCTTATGAGATTTAATCCGATTTACACTACCGATAAAATTCAAACTACTGTACTCGCAAAAAACGTTTTACCATTTATAGACACGAAAGAAAAAAAATATAGAAAGCTTAAATCACTTGGCTTTAACAGATTTAAATCTTAATATTTTTTTCTCGCTATAAATATTTTAGTATTAATTATAATTTTTTTTACGAATAAATAAAATATTTGATAAATAAGATAGGCGTACGTACGGCAAAAGAAAATCCAGCTGGAAACGGCATTTGCTTACTGCTACCCATGTTAATCGGATGCGCGGACCGCGTTCACAAAATTCCTTGGCACCAATTGAAACTGTTGTTGTTGTTGAACGAACACGTAGAATATAAATGAAAGATAATACTATTCGGTGTGTCCACGCCAACGCATAACGGTCCAATTAACCGCTCACCTTGCATTCTAATCAAGGGTGGAATCGCCATTACAATCGCGCGCCTTCGCACAAATTACAGTACCCAAGTTCAAATTAAACGTAAAGATTTTGTTCGCCACCCAGCGGATTTAATCCTCGTCAATCACTCATCTTAATTTATTTAGACCCACGTGACTCAATTACACAATTGGATTAATCTAACCTGCTGCTATCAAAAAGAGATTAAAAGGGAAGAAAAAATATATGCGCCCGGAGCACGCGCACAATCATTTAAAAAAATATTTAATGCAGTTCTAGAAACAAAATCATTTTCAATTCTCGGACCTGAACTTGTCAACATTTCATTAACTTTTCTCGGTCGAAATTCTTCTGAACAAATTGATAGCCTGCAGTCACCATCCATTAGTTTCGACATTAAATTTGCAGAAATAAAAATCACGTTTTGTTAAACTGGAATTGCTTTACATTTACACTATATATTAAAAAAAAATAATAGAATTATCGGTGTTTATTGCCGATACTATTATTAGTAATGTATTTGGTAGTTGGAGATAGACGTAAAGTTCAAAAATGATACGGAATAGCCTCATTTCTTTTTCTCGGACAAGACCTACTAAATCGGGATGTCAGTTGAACAGGAAGCGCTAGTTAATTGATCAATCACTCTTCTCCATTGCATTCGCAAACATAATTATCGACATCGCGTTAAAACATTACCCATTAACTAAATAAATAATATACAGTTTTCTATCTCGGAATTAATTGAAAAACTTGCTCACTTCATTCTTTTACAACCATGCAGCTTACGGTACATAGTAAATTTGAGCTTCTTCAGGCTAAATTTCCAATTTCGTAAATTTTATAACGCTGGTTCCACTTTGAACTCCGTGAGGAAAAACACCGTTTGTTGCTACAAAAATTTTAAATGAAGACAAAATCTGGCAACGACATTTGACTTGACCCGAAGGAAAAAATGTCCCGCTAATTGAAAATCAATTTTAAATAAAATTCTCAATAATTTTGTAAGTTCAAACTCAAAGTTTAAAGATTATTATTAGAACTCCCCAAATTTTCAAAAAAAATTTTTAAAAAAAAAAAAAACAAGGTCAAGTTTTCACCATAACGAAATAATCGCCCGCAGATCATTAATTTACTCCTCCACATTTTACTCCATTTGAACTTTAGCTCAAAAAATTCTTTCAAACATTTTTTAATTAACGATTCAAACAGAGCGATCAATTTCCGCTCTCGCTAAACTCCCATTACTCTTCCCTACCACATTATAAATATACTTCGTCATTTAACTACATGCAACTGAAATCGGTGTCAAATATAATTTAAATAAATCAACAGGTAACGAAGTATTAGGTAAAAAAGAATGCGCACTTCAATGGTGCCCAGTAATTTGATTAGTTTTAATCGGTTAATTAAAAAAAAAATATATCTCGAAACTCAGACGTTTACCATAATTAGCCTAATTAAATTCAATCCGCGCGCAAAGCATTTTGTGATACTATAAAAATTGTTGAACAGAGTTAAAAGGGTGACTCTGCATTCACCCAGCAAATGGATTAAAATTTGAATAGTTGACATGCCATACATTTTAATGATGATGTTTTTCACCGCTCGATTTCCCTCCCAGCACATCCAGTCACACAACTCTACTCGTACACATCGGGAAAACATTCGGAATGACAAATCAACAGTTTCTTATCGCTTCACGCCTCATCGACATTTCTCACCCTCATATTCTACGCTGCGCATCTACACATCTTTTCTTAATAAGCCACTTTCGCGGAGCGCACTCAACATATTCGTCGAAATTTACTGATCTCGGTTTGTTGAACCATGCGACAGTCGTCGTCGTCATCAACAACTCAAATCTCTTTTGAGCAGAAGCATTTTGTCTTTCAAGAAACTCGTTTAAGCTGTAATCTTATCCAGGAAATTGAAATCACTTATGGGAATTTAACCTAGTTTACCCCCTAGTGAAACCCATCCGGTATTAACGAAATATTTCTTAGGACTGGCAAAAATGCAAATTTTCAAGGAACGATTTCAAACTAATTATTATTATTCACGACTCACGTGGTGAATACAACACGTAATAATTTCAAAGAGTTAATAATTTCTGACGCCACACAGATTTTGACATTGTTTAACATTGACCTTCACTTAGTCACCAAAAATTATTATTGTTCCTTCCGCTTTTTTTTTTTTATTATATCCCCAGCTAGACTCTCTGACTAATCTAATATTAATAAAATTGAAATCTATTTATGAGCAACGAAAACGTCGATTCATTTCCAATTTCCAGCACCGCGCCAAGTGCAAAGATTAAGTGCTATCAATGGTTTAACTTCCAATTCTACGAGTAGATAAGGCCGATGTTGCGAGTGCTCGTTCAAATATTGAAACTTTTAATAGCTGCGCTTGAGAAACATACTTTATATTCGTGAAAATGTTGCAATATGAACATAGTAAAATCTCGAATCATTCATTGAACTGCTACAGCAATATGTTGGCAGCTTCTATAAAAATAATGTCAGCTAAATGCAATTGATTGCGTTTCATTAGCTAATTAGCTACAATAATAATTAATATTAATGATGCATAAACAAATCGATATTAAAGCCAAAAAAAAATAGCAATTTTGATAATAATTATAGAACTTAGGCTTGATAACCAGGTTCAAAATTAAGAATTTCATATTATATCTCATTTGTATTTAAAAAAATATTAAAATATAATTAAACAACTAAATTTTGCGTGGAAAAATTGAAGTAAAAAAATACTACTATTTTAAAAAAATACTGTATATTGCTAGAAGGAACTTTTAGAACCACGAAAATATCAGTACAGTGTACAAGGAAACTTGAATAAGTTCCGGGTAAGTTTCCATGTAAATTAACTGAAATAAAATTCGTAAAAACATTTTTGCTGCTTTTAACGAAATTTTTAGTTTGCCGACCAAAATTTTAATTTCCGCAAAATAATTTTAATTACCGGTACTTTAAAATTTTGCATCGAGCAGTTGTAAGCCCCAACAATTTTCACCTTTGAAATTTGAAACTTTTCCTTCAACTTTAACCTGTATCACCGATCATTTTTTATCTAGTGATAATCAACAAAATACAATAATAGAAAAAAAAACCTCCATAAATTGGATTTAAAGAGCAAGATAAATACGTTAGTAACGAAAGGTCGGCGCGTTTCAAAGTATTACAAGTCATTAATTAACGGATTAAAACGTAAACAGAGTCTGGCAGCGTTTCAAATCGGTCGCCAAGACAGCGCCGCCGCGCACATTTTTCAAATAAAACTAGAGAATTTCTCTCGTTGTGTGTGTGTACTGTAACTTTATACAGTACTGTAATGTGAGGAAAATTCAAGGCTGTTATTTTCCACGCGTTTCACCGCAAACTGTCAAAAATAATTTTCAATTTTGACGTCAATTTAAGTCATACGTTAAGTGAACGGACTGACGAAGCGTTACGTTTTTCGAAACAAACGTCACTCGTTTAAAACAATGCGTGACATCATTTCTCGCCTATCTATTGTTCATCTAAAGACGAAAATTATTATTACGGAAACTGAGAAAAGAAAAAAAAAGAATTTGTATATACCTCCCAGCAACTCGGACTCCCCGAAAACAAGTCAAATTACCGTAATTTTCATATTTGACGAACTACAACAAAAAAAAAAATCTCGAATTTCCTCCAATGAATATTAATACGATATAAATAAATAAAATTGAACTAAAAAAATAAATAAATAAAAAATTTTCTCCAAGGAAATTATATAAAGTTCGATTTTAATGCACGATTTGTTATCAAACTTTTCACTTCAAAGATTTTTCTCAAAAAAATAAATTTCCCATAAACAACGTAGGAAAAATCACAATGCAACGTCACCCGTTTTCAATAACCGTAAACTAATTCAATTAAACTACTTTGATTATTATTTTCTCTCAAAAAAAAAAAATTTGTTCCCTTCCAAAAAAAAAATTTTTAATTTTATACTTTAAATTCAAAAGATGCAAACGAATATAAATTCGGAATTCCGTCATTATTTTAATTCGTCGAATGAAAAAACAAAACGTTGTTTAACATTGGCGTATGAAAAATATTTTAAGTTGTAAAACCGGAAAATTGAGTTTGACGATAACCGCAGACTTTCGCATTTGTAATCAGATACAAATGTTTTCCCCTTCCAGTTCCATCGCACTCACCACACAAACTCAAACTTACAACGTTTGTAAAAACCAAAAAAAAAAATAAAAAAAATACTCGCGCTTAAAAATCTCCATTCGAGTTTAAAGGAAGCTTGTCATGTTTGGTTGAAAGAAAGAAAGAAAAAAATATAAACATCATCATCCTGAAATGGAAAGAAACATCCGGCCGTGAAATCAGCTCACATATTAAAAAATAAATACTACTTTTTTTTTTTTTTTTCCATTTTTTGCCTTTTACCGCGTGTGATGTGATCGTCTTTTACACGTGAAATCACTTCGTAACAATAATTAATCCCTGGTCTAATAATTTACCCTTTGTAAAAAGGCTTTTAATTTCATACCTTCAACGTTATTAATCTATTTTAAAAGAATTTGAAGAATTTTAAAGGAAAAATGTAAGAAGATTTTATCTTAAAGAAAATTCTTCGGAAATTTTTTTAGGATTTTTTAATTCCTGCTTGTTTTTTTTTACACATTTAACGATTCATTCTCTTATTTATAAAAAAATAAATTTCCCAGATTTATTTCGCTGCTAATTTTACGTACTTTAGAACATAATCTAATTGCTCGAGCTAATCTGTAAACTCCAAAAATGTTTCTAAAATTTCATAATACATGTAATGACGTAATAGCACATGACTTCTCATAATTATTTCGCATAATTCCCAATTTAAAATTTCACCTGAATTTCGTTAAACTGAGAATTCCATATTTCGTTCTACCGAAAATTTCTTACAGCTGTTTCTTAAAGAATTTAAAATGTAGAGACCTAAGCTAGTGCTGACATTTCATAAATAACGAAATAAACCATTCGATTTAACGATGTAAATTTTCACATAGCTATTTCTCATATTAATTCCCCATTTCAAATTTCCCCAGAATTTCGTGAAACTGACCCACAGCTTTTTCTTAAAGGAATTTAAACTGAATAACCTGTGTCAACAAAAATAAGCTGGAGCTAACAATAACAATTTTTTTAAATAATCTCGCATCAACGTTTACTTTATTATTATTTCGTAAATCTCGTAATTCTACAACGCAGGTTCCACCCCGATGACACTCGACGCTCAATCTACTTACAGTACACTGTACACTTAATTACTACAATTTCTCAAAAATATCAACAGACAAGAGTCATCATGACGTCATTCTCATTTCATCTTCATATCCTGTCACCTCATTTTCAACCCCTAAGTAAAACGAGGAAAAATTGCATGTAAATAGCAACGTAATTTTTTTTTGTGTGTGTGAGGTTGAACTGGATTCCGATTCAAAAGATAAAATCTCTGATAATAGTAAATGGCGTCGTCAACACAACCAAATCACATTGTGTGTTAACTTCGCTATTTAGTCACTGAAATAACAATATACTCAACACAACCGAACCAAACCCTCTATTTATTACAATATCATTAATAATTATGCCAATATCATCGATTTTGATCTCTCCGATAAATTATTTACGTACCCGCACGTATAGCGAACTTGGTTTGTTTGACGAAAGATACAACTCGACCGACCTTTATTTTCATAACCTTAAAACGACGAATCAAATTACTATACATGTAGTCAAAATATTTACCTTTTTCAGAATGAGTAAATCTCGAGGCAAGAAAAGAATATATGTAAAACTGAAATCGATGCTCACAATTATTATTATTATTAATCATCAAAAAAATCTTACAGCGCAATCTCTGCAACATTCGATGCTCCCGCCCACTCGCATTTCTCGTTCTTTTCTACGATATAATTATTTTGGAGAAAAAACTAAATATTAAATAACTCGTATGTATTATTGCTGAAATTCGATTAGTTTTATCTGATTTCCTTCAAACATTCAGTAGGTCTAGGTAGCTATTTAAAAATAAGATAAGACATTTTTTTTTCTACGATTCTCAAGGTAAAAATATACCGTAGATTCAACTGGTTGAGATCTGTATGGAAAACGAAAAAAAAGATTATCTCAAATCAATTAATAACAAAACGGTTGTCTGACAAACACGATACATACGTGAAGCATTGATAATTATTCACATTAAAAAGATAATTGTATTTGATTACAAAAATGTGTTTGGAGCCAAGACAAAAAAAAAAAAAAGAAAGCCAATTTTAGCGGTAAAATTATGTTGTCGTTCAAAATAAAAAGGTTGTGTGTATAAACTTACCCATAATTCGGTTCCCCAGCTCATGTTGACCATCACGAAATAAGAATGAACGCACTAATTTTCCCCCCGATATGTCTATATTAAATACAGTAGTTAAAAATGGCAAAAAGTTAACATTTAACCCGCATTCGGTAATCATCCAACGACGTAATTTTTAATCCACAAGTATCACCATGTCGGGCACTGCTACGGCATAGCTTCAATGCATCGTCGATGAAATTCTTATTCACGATAATTTTTTAATAATATTCTCACCGTTCAGAACTTGAATTTAATATTTTTGTACTTGAGTTCGCGATAAAAACTGTGGAAAGATTTGAATGCACGTACAATATTTAATTTCATTCACTTTGTACTGATTTCCTCTCGTCCGTCTACTTTCCCATGCGAAAGAAAAATAATAAGCTATGAAGCGCCACGGAAGCGCGCGTACGCGATAATGATTGCGTCATTTCGAGGTCACCCCCCTATGTGGCAAGCCATACGTTGCCCGCTCATTTCAAAATTATTACGCTTATCTCAACATTGCACTTCTAAATAAAGAGAAAGCAAGAATTATTATATTAAAATGACGCTACATTAAATCCTTTTAATTTTAGCAAATATATAATAATATAAATTTAATACACCCAAAATGTTTATCTGTAAAGTCGATAAAAATATTCGTTTAATTATTTTTTCATTTTTAAAAGAATATTTTTCGCAGATTCTAAAGTTGGGTCAGCCTAATGAAAGAAAATAAAAGCATCGTAGTTAAAATTTAATAATGTATTAAAAATGTGTAAAAAGAAGTAAAAATTACCTTAACAAAAGCTAAACGAAAATAATTTTCTCCAATATTTTTATGCTCGTCGCTATAAAAACAAGTAACTGGTAAAGCTGCCAACTGTTTATTTTTAATCAACCAGCGACATATTTTATAGTCTTTGCTGGAGTTACTTCCATCGTCGAAATCAATGTTTTTAACTGCAAATAAATATATTATTTTTAAATATGCTCGGTGTTACGTTATTGCATAATAAATGAAATTACCAAAATCGGTGTAGTCAACTATCATAAAATAAGATCCCGCCGGAATTGTCGGTTTTAAACCAACGTCTTTACAAAATCCGATCATCTCATTTCTCTTTCTTTCCAAATCGCTGCACAATAAACTGGAATAACTGTCTTTAGTCCCGAGAGCTTTAAACTCTACCTCTAAAGCTTCAGCAATGGCTTCCTAAACGCGAATAAATTAAAATATAATTAACAGCCAAAAAAAAAAATTGATTTTGAATAAACCTGAACTGGGGTTGGACATGTATAAATGCTATTTTGATGAATAGCTTGCAGATTTGAAATTAAACTCTTTGGACCATAAGCCCAACCAATCTGCAACATTATTAATAATATTACTTTCGAAATGATTTATTCAATGAAACAAATTTAAGCCACCTTCCAGCCAGTTGCGCTAAACGTTTTTCCAGCGCTACCAATAGAAATTGTTCGATTCCACATTTCAGGCAAAGTAGCTAATAAAATAAAAACATTGAAAAATAAAATACTTTTAAAAAAAATACAGTATATCTTTTTAAAAAATTTACAAAATCTAGTAAATGGTTTTCCATCATACACCAACCACTCGTATACTTCGTCCGCAATAACTAAACAATCCCATTTTTTAACTAATTGAGCAATACGGCCAAGTTCTTCTGCTGAAAATACCTAAACAGACCATTAATAATTATTACCGATAAGTTATAGACAAATATTTACTTTGCCAGTAGGATTGTGTGGGGTATTTAAAATAACGGCCTTAGTTTTGCTATTAAATTTTTCAGCTAATGCATCAAAATCCAGAACCCAATCCTCACTCGTAGAATCTGCATCACCTTTATTACTGTCAATCTAAAAACAACATTTAAAAATAGTACTTAACTAATTTATATTATACAAACTTTGTGAATCAGAGGAACATAAACAGGAACTCCACGAGCCATTTTCACCATTGGCACATAACAATCGTAATACGGCTCAATAATAATGACTTCGTCACCCGGATTAATGTTTCCTAAAATACTACAGTAAAGAGCTTCGTAAGCTCCTATAGTAATTAGAATGTCGCCTTTCGGATCAATTTTATGACCAGTTAACTTTCCGTATAGTTCTGATATGATGTTTACCAATCTTAAATGACCCTGTAAAATAAATAAATTTATAAATTAATATTCCTTGCCAAAATAAATAATGTACATGTATTAAAAAATAGACTAACATATGATCGAGTGTATTGATTTAACAAAACATTTGGCGACTCTACGGCGTTTTCTAATGCTTTCATTAAATTCGCCGGCGGCAAAAAATCTGGAGACCCTCTTGACAATGGAACCGCTTTATGTTGGAGGATGAGGTCGGCAAATTCAACCCTACACATTCACAATAATAATATTAATAATATTTACTATCAAAAAATGAATTGTTGTTACACTTTTTTTTTGTTATTACCATACTGAAGGTTCAGATCCTTGAATACGAAAAGCTGGTTGCAATTTGCTGGAACTCATTCTGTAACTCAGTTTCTGAAATATTTAAAATAATAATATATTTATAATTACCAATCTGTAGCTGTTGTAGAATATTGTCTTAAATAGCTAACAAGCTTCTACTAAAAATAATTTCAATCTACAGTACTTTATTACATAAATATCTTGTAGTATCTTTTGATGCAATGACTTCACACCAATTAATGATTTAACCGCTTGCATGACTTCCCTTTCAGGCAATACTTATTTTACGTTAATTTCCAATTACATCATAATTATATAATCCCAAAATAATTTAATTTAGAAGAATAATCACATAATATTTACATGGCAAGTCAACGAAAGTCTCCAGGAAATCAAATCAGGTGAACTCGACGTAACAAATGACCTTCAGTAGGCGTGGCTAAAGTCCTCGATAATAAAAAAAAAAAAACTAAGAAAATAAAATAATAGCCTTCGTTTCCTAAAAATATGAAATTTAAATTTTAATGTACGAGATTCAAATAAAAATTAGTACTTATACCTGTAAAGAAAGGTTAAATATAGCCGTAAGCCCTGTAGAAAATTTAGAACAAACAAATTGAACTTTACTCTCGAAATTTCCTACACTTGTGCAAATCCTTGAACTTTTTTTTATCATCACCTCGTAAACTGTTGATAGAAATTAATTATTATTATAAATTGCGGTTTACGATTGATCGTAAACATTAATCCTAGTATTAAATTTTCAAATAAAAATTTTGTCTTTAAAAAAACTTAAAACTATTGGATTACTTTAAAGCCGCGAGATAAAGATACGATATTGCTAAAACAATATTTTATTATAATATTTTTATTTTCAATATCTCTCTATCTTCATCCAGCGCCTGTTCTGATGAGCTGCAAAAATCCAAAACTCAAAATTGGATAGTAGCCACTCATACAGAACAGAATAAAAATCAAGGTATGGAGTTGGGCAAGAAATATTATCTACCCTGTACATACAATAATATATTCATAATTTGCAGCAATTATTTTTTTTTTCTCTTCGATTAAGTACAATTATTGGTAACGGTAACGGTAAAATCATTCGCTTATCGAGCCAAAACCATACCCTGCTATCATTATTGGCAAACAGTCATAATCGAAAATAATCTCACAATCATAATCAAAGCTTCCCAAATAGCTAGAAATGAAAGTGGATAATTTGTCACAAATTTCACCCAAAAAACAAGTTGATGTATAATTTTAAAAACTCTTATAATTTTTTGCGATCGATTTGTCGAATGCAACTACTAAACCAGAAAGCGACGTCCACATTCGCGACTTCAGATCTCTTGATGAAAGGATGTTCCTATAGAATTAAATATAAAATTTATAAGAACAATCAAAATTAAACAATTTTAAAATTATTTATTACCAAAAGTTTCTTATATTTTGGCCTTCTTTTGTAATCCTTTGTGAGACTATGGATAATTTAGAAAACAAAAATATCGTTTAATCAAAATCAAACATATTTAATTCGCGAAAAAAATGCACGTACCAATCTTTCACAAATGAGCAAAACTCTACTGAAAATAATTGTCCTGGCGGAAGAAGTGGAGGATCTTCTTGTAACACTTTCGTTAATACTTCAAAATCAGTTTTACATCCTTCATACGGAAACTTTCCTGTAGCAAGTTCAACCTATTTAATAACGGAAGCAATGCATTAATTCATGGTACCGCATTAAAAAGTCATTTTATTTACTAATGTTATTCCAAGACTCCAAACATCAGCTCTTATGTCATAGTCCGGCTTGCTAGGATCTGGGGGATCAATCCTCTCAGGCTAATTAATTAATAATAATAAAAAAAATAATTTACGTTTAATAATTAATTTCCATGAAACTTATAGCAGAATAATTATTAAAAATGATAATTACTGCCATGTATGCGGCACAACCGGCGCTTCTAGTTTTAGCTTTTGAATCAACTAGCCTACCACTTATCCCAAAATCACATAATTTCACCGTCCCTCTCTCATCCAATAAAATATTTGAAGGTTTCACATCTTCAGAATAAATAATTTATTATAAATAAAAAATAGTTTAAATAAACTTATAATAATAATATTTTTACCTCTGTGAATAACACCATGCTTCTCTTTTAAATAATTCAGAGCTTTTAAAGTCTGTAAAAAATATTCAATAAGTTACATTTTATGGTAGAAGTAACAAACGAATTTTTAAATACCGCAACTGCCATTTTCCCTAATATTTCTTCCGGAATCGGTGCTTTTAATCTCCTTATTAATTTATCTAGACAAGTCGCCATGAGCTCCATGCAAATCCAAACATCACTCTAAAAAGTGCGCACAAATAGTTATAAAAAAAATCCTCTTAATTTCGATTTAAAAATGTAAATTACCTCAGTAATAAAACAACCTAGGCAACGAACTATATATGGACAATCATGGCTTTTCAAAACAACATCTAAATCCATAATTATCCTTTTATTTTCTTCTTTATTTCCGGACCTTCTCATTTGCTATTAACAAAATACCACAGCAGTCAGTTATGCGCTTAAAACTATCAAGATTAATTCAACTTACTTTGACTGCAATGACTTTATTGCTTGGTTTGTGAAGCATTTTGACTACGTGACCACAAGTTCCATTTCCTAAATCACCTAATTGAACAAGTTCATCGATATTTGTAGGATATCTCTACAAAAACAATAAATTTTATGTGAAACCTATACAGCGTTAACAACTCGTCTCTAAAACTACTTACTATGCAATCAATACAAAGAATTCCTTTTTGCTTCATAATTTCTTGCAGTTTGATATCAAAATCGTTGTTACTAAACGAGTAACAAACGTTTTAAACGTATAAAATTAATAATGCACCTATTTATTTAATAAATCACCTTTCTTGAGGCCTTAATCTTGGAGATCCGTGAACATTTAATATAAAAGGCTTTCTAATTGTGACTGGTGATTCAAGTCGACCTGAAGAACCATTCAAATCCATAGCGACTGTAAAATAAATGAACAAATTTGTAAAATTGCTAACTATCATATCAATTTTAATTTATCATATTAATGCTTATTATACATTCTAATATTATTCTTATAATAATTATTTTAGAAACTTATAGTAACCAAACCTCCTCGCAATGTTATCTACAATTCAAAGTCATTGCTTTCGACACAATTTCTTACATGGTTTCGGTCGACTTCTAGCACCACTGGGACTAAGAGGCGATGGAGGAATGGGTGGATCCAATTGCAGAAAATCTCTTCCCAACTTATCCCGATTTTTAGATTCATTTTCGGCTGTTAATTTCGCCTTTAAATTCATAACTTGTTTCTGAAGCGAATGCATAGCCGCCATTTTGGCAACATTTATTCACGAAGCTAACCCTTATCTTGGCTATAATCGTCGCGTAAAGCTTACGCGTTTGATGGCCAACATGGTTCGAACGATCAATTTCAAATCGCTTCTCCTACTTCTGCTTTATTCTTCTTATTGGCGACTTCTTCAATATATTTACTTCTGAATGGCCTCCGACTGATCCTTAATTCTCAATTTTATACCTGATAACTTCAAATTTTCATTTCGAACGGTTAAAAATCGAGAAATCTTCTATAAATCGACAATAGAGTTTATCAATGTCATGCGCAAAATTCAACATACCAGAATCAAATCCAAAGCGGATAAAACCGATTCTCGCGTCGTAATAAAAAAATTATTAAAATTTTTTATAAAATTGTAAATCAAATAAAATAGCTTTAATCGTTAATTAAAATTATAAATTTGTAAGAAAATAATTAACTTTCGTATTAAAATAGCGCCCTAAAAAATTCAGTAACTCAAAACGCCAATAGGTGGCGCTCAGGATTTGTTTTGATTGTAAATTCGCACCAAGGTAAAGTTTGGAACTTTATTGCATGTAGTTCCAAGAAAGGTTCCAATAATTAATTCCAAGGCAGGATTAGTTGATGGATATCAGGTTCAAAAGATTGAGGACTCAAACGCCTTGAATAGAATTTTTTTCAATATAATTTTCTGTTTTCGCAAGCGTCGAAGGATGAATGAGATGTCGCAAGGTAATGCACAATAATGTACATGTAGCCTACTGCACTTGGAAAAAGCTGTGACAGTTATTAATTAATTAATTATTGCGAATAGATATGACCTCCTCCGATGATGATTCAAATCCTCCTCGAGTTAGAAAAACGTTAACCGAAATCAACAGATACGAAGTTAAATATAAGAGATTCAAGAAACTAATCAAGGATACAATTTTTGTAAGTTGATAAAATGAAGTATCAAAAATGAGTAGTTTAACGTGACGCTATTTGAATTGTTATAGGAAAATGCGGCGTTGTGTGACGAAGTAGCAAGAATTAATGAACAAATAGTAAGAGTTAAGGAAGAAAGAAGGTTAAACATTTTGAAAACAGATTACTAGTGTACTTTCTTTAACAAAAAATAATAAATATCGATCATTTTCTAGATTTTTGTTAAAGAAACTTTATCACCTCCAAAATGTACACGATGCCGCAAATCCGGCACAAATAAAAGCTACGGTAGTTCAAAATATTAGTTCTGGAACAACACCTGTTCCACTAACAACGCCTACAGTTGCGAGTCAGAACGAAATTATTCCTGAAACTAGTAAAGCAAAACGAAAAAGTGTTCCGAAAAGGACAGCTAAAGATTTAATAGGTGAATTATACTTTTACAAAAAGCAATTTTTAAAGCTTAATTGTTCATTTATGGGCGTAGATGCAAGTTTAAAGTCTTCAAATAAACGAAAGAAAACGGGAAACCCGACCAAACGGCATGCTCAATTGGTACCTTTGGATGTTTCAGGGAGACCCATCTTTCCTATAGATTTGGGCGGACTCACCGTCCATAGTTTAGGCGAAGTAAATAATTATCTAAATGTAATCTATCGCGCGTAGAAAATGAATTTGTTTATTTGTTAAAGATTGCTACAGATCGCTTAGCGTTTCACTCTGAAGATTTTATTTTTCCGATCGGATTTGTAAGCACTCGAGTGTATGCCAACACCAAAAATCCAGAAATCAGATGCTTGTATACCTGCAAAATATCCGATGATGGAAGCCAACCTATAGTAATATTTCAATTCTTTTAACTATCTTATTCGCGTACTCATGACTTAACTTTGGATTAGTTTGAAATCGCAGCTGATGACGATCCAGAACACCCAATTATCGGATCTTCAGCAGGTGAATGTCACACGAAACTGTTAAAAGCGGTTAATGCGCTTCGGTAAGTGCTCATTTGAATAATTATTTGTTACGAAATATGTCACTCTCGTCATGTTTTAGGCAAATTGACGAAACCAATGCCAATGACAGGGGAGCAAAGTTTTTTGGCTTTTCTCATCCGACGATACAAAACCTCATTCAAGGTTGTCCTGGAGCCAGAAAATGCGTTAATTACAAGTATGTTTACGAGACATTTTTTTCTCCTTAACTACTTTCGTTAAAATCAAAAATTTCTAATAGATGGGTGAAATTTGAAGTATGCAAAATGAGCGGTAAATCCAATGATCCAATTGGAGACGTTGCATATTGCATGAGCGACAGTGACGCCACGATAAGTTTCGACGCACTTCAAAGAAGCCTGCACCGAGGAAATTCCTCAGGTACAGGCATTTTCATTTAGAACAGGTTCGATCATACATAATAAAATACTTAAATTTTATCGAATTCAAACGAAAGAAAAAAATTGTAGAATTTCTATAATATACAATCAATATCATTCAGTTGAATATATTAACAAAACATTCTTTTTTAGGAATAACCGCAATAAATAGTTACGATTTGACAGCGAAGCCACAGCTGATTTTGTCATCTCAAGATAGTGGCGAATCGCCTAATTTAAGGATTTTACTTACGAATAAGTCTTCGTCTGTTCAATTTCCGATATAGCGCATTCATTAATATGTACATTTATCATTCCGTTATTTTTAGATGAAATAAAATAAATTACAAAAGAGCGGAAACTGTTACCACCGGTAGTATTAACTTTCCCGAATTTTAACCAATGTTAAAGATTAAAACGGTTTTCGTAAATTCAAAAAAGTGAAAGGGGTGGAAAAAAATAAATAACTCTTAGTAAGAAATAACTAAATGAAGTTTGATCATTAATAAGTTGTGGCAAGTACAAACAGATTAATTCAGCGAATATTATACGAAAAAACTTAAAAATTATAATATTTAATCAATAATTTCTTTTTCAAATACACTTGTTAGGAAACAAAAAAAAAAAAAAAGATAATGGTTAAAAGTTAATTATCATTAATCAAAATAACCACTTCATTTGTTAAAAATGAAAATATTTGGTAAATTCGAAACTCTACATCAAACAAAGTACATTGTAATTAAATGAAATTACAAGTATGTAGGGTAAAAAAAATGAATTTTTTTTTTGGTTTCAACTAACAAGTGTATTCCTAAGCTTGCTACTTTACTGAACATAACGAGAACCTCGCTGCTCATTATAAAAAAGCTAATGCCTATTTAATGGTAAAATAAAGCGATCGATAATGTTTTTTTCATCTTATTAACTTTTCTAATTTTAAAAAATAAATTAAATTTTTTTTTATACTTAAGTCATAGTAACTCCTAAATTTTGACGACATTGTTCATAAACAACGTAGCTGATGCTAACTGCGGGTGCAACTTTCAAAAAATTTGGAGCTATACCGCGATATAAACCGGGAAAACCTTCCGTCTGTACAATGTTGCGAAACAATCCTGTCATTGTTGGTTCAGCATTGAGTTCCATGATAGCTAAAATAATTAGGACAAAAAAAAAATAAGTTTATCAATAATTAACGAAAGAGTTAAGAATAGATAAATAATTAATCATTTGAAGGTCACGAAGTATAATTACTTTGAGCTTGCAGACGCGTCCTTATTAAAGCGAGTGGGTAACTGGCTATTTGCCCGCAAGTGCTACTGATTGTTCCGCAAGTTAAAAACACGAGAACTCCTGGATTTCCATCAACGGAATGATGCGTCAAATAAAATTTCTTTAATGTCTACAATTAAAATAATGAATTGATTAACGCTCAAGAAATAAATTTGAAAAGGATAAACGCTGTTCAATACCTCGTAAATCGCTAAATCTATTCCGGCGTAAGGTAAAATTCCAAGTAAATTCGGTACAAATCCCTTATAGAAAGTTTTATAACCTTCGACTTTATAAATCTTCCAAGCTGCATCAACAATACCTCTGTATTGTCCAGTTTTCCTCAAGGCAAGTCTGGTTTTTAACACCTAAAACAAAAAAAACAATTATTATTAAGTTTTTACAACTTATTTCATAAATTAAAAAAATAATAATTACTTCTAAAGGGTATATCACAGATTGAGAAACTCCGCCAGCAACCGAACCAGCCACAAATCGTTCATATATACCCAAGTCCCTATTAGATTTGCCTCTGATCAATCGTTTAAATTGTTCATACGACATAAATTTAATAGCACTTTCGGGTGCAATTTTTAAAACGTTGATTAAATTGCCGCGCCACAGAGATTTTGCTCCTCCCTCATGTAGCATATGCCTCAAACACGAATAAATACTGCTGAAGTGCTTTCTCCCGTGCACCTATTTCAAAATAATTATTTGTTTAGCATTTTGTTCTCTCCTTTCATTCATACAAACGAAAACAATACCTGTAAGAAGACTTTTAACCTATCTAAAGGAGCGGTGCAGGTCCTCGACACTGCTCCGGCCACACCTCCTGCTACCAAGTGTCTCCACCACATTCCCGAAGACATTTCTTTTTCCGTAAAATCATCTGGAACTAAGATGTCTTCTCCGATGTCCAAATACTGAAGAAATAAACAAACATACATTAATCGATTAAAACACAATTTGTATCAAATTAATTTTGCAGCGCGCGAAAAGTTATACATTAGGCACCAAAGTGAGAAATCATAAAAAGGCTGATGTAATAACGGTACCGCTAATTAGTTGGTAATTTACTCGTCTCAACTATAACTTTTATTATCAATAACTCGTCAATACCAGTCACCAATATTATTTTGACTTTTACGGATCTAGAGTTGTTTGCTTTTTCGTGGGTACCGGTATCGTTTGGTTCTAATTTAATAGCTAGTTTTATTTGTTCTTGTTTGAAAAAAAAAATAAATAAATAATAGGCCCACCATTTACTTTTTTCTTTTTTAAAAAAAAATAGGCCTCCCATTTATTTCTTTTTTTTTTTTTTAATAAAAAAAAAGACTTCAACTTCAAATATTAGATAAAAAAAAATAAAATACTGTAACCGGCATGTAAAATTTAAAAACGATATAAATTTTAATTACTTTATCTATATGAGACAGGCCTGATATGAGAGATCCGAACTTGATTTTTATCTACAAAAAAATTCGATACTCCTACACGTGGGTGATTTCATTTTAATTTCCTTGTTAAAGATAATCATCAAAGAATAAAATTAAGGGAAATCCTTCAAATCCTAACTATTCAAAATTCATATGTTAACGTTTAAAACTTCTAAGAGAGTTTCTATACTTTTAAGAATTTCTTAACACACACAACATTAAATTAAAAATACCTAATTAATTTTTTAATTTACTTGAAAGTTTCAAATAATTAAAAAAAAAAGTAAAATAAAACTTACTTCATCAGACGGTAATGAAATTCCAGTATAATATTTAAATAAATATTCCGTAATATTTCCACTTTTTGTAGGAAAAAATGCTGGTTTCGCGAAAGTTTTAGCTAAATTATTAATGGAATGACCGCTACTTTTCACCAGGTCAGTCATCTTTTAAGCATACGACACAACCCTTTAACTCAATCTCATCTAATGCGAAGAAATTCCATTTCTTTAAAGTTTGAACTCTCTTACTTTTCCTTTAACTTCAAATACGTCATTCAAAATTTCGATCAATCACACTACACTTGAAAATCTTTAATTTTCCGCGCTATAAACATGAAAAGCGTGCGTCTCGGGAGGCTGCCAGATTCAATTGAAAATCACTGTAGCTCATTGATGACGATAAGATTATTAAAATGTATAACACCACCCCACTTTTTGTTTCGTCAAATCTCCGCATTACCCGATAGGTGATCAAACCGGTTCTAACAAGCTATTCATTTCTGCTTAATCTACGCGGAAAAAAACATCATTCAAGCAGTTTATGTAATAACTCTTAAATTAATGTTTATTTGACTGCCGACATCTCCAATCTTACTAAAGAAAATCTAACAAACAAAATAATAACTATGAATCATCAAAATTTAAATCGAGTATATTTTTTTGATTCCGGCAATTATTAACAGTCTCACTTTTTAATTATTGTATCAACATTTTCTAATTTATCAAAAGAAGAAACGATAGAAAAACCAGCTTTAAGGTGACCTTTTCAATTTTCTTAAAATTGACCTATTTTTTAACCTTTCGAAATTAACATGATCTTAAGAATCAAATTCCCTAAAAGCTCTTTCACAACCTTTTCATATTACAATAGAAATTGTGGACAACTAGAGGTTTCAAATAAAAATGTTTTAAAACAAACGGCGCAGTCTCACATTTCGCATCAGCATTTATAAAGTTAACAAAAAAAATATATATATAGAATAAAAATTCAAATTAAAATATCTTAATTGGATGACGAACACATTGTATGTGTATTCCCTGCTGTCCCTACAAACTGCCTATTTTTTTAACCTTTCGAAATTATCATGATCTGAGAATTAAATTCCCTAAGCTCTTCCACAACCCTTTCACTACAAAAGAAATTTAGGCTAGCCAGACGCTTCGAATAAAAATGTTTTTAAAAGAAAAGGCACACACTGACTACATAAAAGAATGTCAAGAATTTCATTTAAATATTTTCCAAAAAGGGCAAAAACAAATAAAAAAAAAGGAATTTAATGATAGTAATAGAATGCGCCGAAGGAAAATAAAAAGGATGATGAGAAAGGATGTACAGTGTACTGTACCATAAAAAAAAAAAAAAATTCGCCAGTGCAGTGCGTTTCCCTTCGACATTATCAATGCAATAACAATAAAACGAGTCAATATTACAATTGACCGAGAAGTCTACCATTAAAATAACAACCAAATTTCATTGTTAAAAAAAAAAAAAATCGGGGAAAAATTAAAGGTTGGTAAAAACAAATTTCCAATAACTATAAATTACGAAATTATTCTAAGAATCCGAGAGGATTAATCTGATTGAGCAATCGATTACAAGCTAAATTAGCTTTAAAAAAATCTATCAATTTAAAACAATAGATTTGACATAATCTAACGTGCTTAGAATTATTGTTGTCAATGCACGACAAGGATACCACTATCATTCTGGAAACGAACTGAATAAGCTTTCCATATACATTTCAACAAAAATGTTTTGTAAACACTATTACAGCATCATCACCTTCAATAATTATTATTATTAACTGCTTAACTTTTAAAATTCACTACTTGAAAGCGTTTATCAAAATTCAATAAAAAATTGAATATACATGTCCATGAATATTAATTTTCTACTCGACCAAACATGTACGCATTAGTTATAATCAATAAACTAAATTAATCTCGAATAAAAGCTAAAATAGCCGTGGAAAAAATAATATCTTACAATAAGTACAATTTCCAATTCTAATCTAAGTTCTAAATATAATCTTATTAACGTAATTAACGTATAAATAGATTATCTACTCATTCTTTGAAGTAAATTAAGCTACTCATTAATTACTACCAATAAAAAAAAATTCTTATAAAAATCTCGTATTATTCAATTAATTAAAATAGAAAATCTGAACATTCAAATACAATCATGTGTAACGATATCAATTATCGCCCAACTATATTCATTTTAATTGGCATACGTTTTTTTCCCCCGCTAGTTTTCTTGATTTAAACTTGATAGGTTAATTACTAACTGATGTCTTGTCATAAAAATAGATTGCGATAAGAATCTAAATTTTATAATAAGTGCAAGTGGAGACAATTTGACAAGTAACATGCATCGTACGACTTATTGTTAAACTTAATTAAAATTATTTTAAAAAAACTTATTTAATACGCAGTTTGTCTTAAAAAAGGTACTTAAATTTTTTTAAAAAAATTTTAGAAGAAAATAAGATAATGAAGAAAAGTCGGTTTACGATTTTGTTTTGTGATGAAATGTTAGAAATTAATGTGTGGAGTGGAGGTAAGAAAAAAAATCTTAAAATTATTGGTTAGCAATGCAAATTAAGTTGAAGCCAAACTACAATAAAGTTGAGGTAAAACTTACTGTTGCATGCCTCCAATAGCGAATAATATCGTGAAGTTCAGTGCTTGTTTGAAATAAGAGATAGTCTCGCCATTCATTAAAATCAATTTCGAGAGTGCCATCACGGTCCATTCTGCAAATTGACAAGTTGCATAAAAAACCTTATTTTTTTTTATTTTTATTTTTTGCTAATTGACCTACCGCCTCAACAAATTTTCAGCTTCTTTTTTATCAATGGAAATTCCCAATTTTTTAAAAGCACCGATTAATTCTTCCAAATCGATCCTACCTATACAATCATTATATATTGATTATAATAAATTCGCACAACACTAAACATAATATATCAAAACTTTTTTTTTTTTTCTTAGCTTATTATAATTATCATAGGTATTATTATTACCATCTCTGTTTTCATCTAAACTTCCAAAAACAATCTGCAGCTTCTTTTCGTGCTCGAAAATGTAATTGACAAACTCAGATAGATCAACATAACCGCTTTTGGCCACATCTGACACTTGGACAAATCTCTAAAAACAAACACAATTAAGTGCTACAGCCAACTTTATAATAATTATATATAATAATAATAATTGATTATAATTATATTAGATTTGTACGCGATTTTATTAATTAATTAACCCTTATGTTTAGATAGCAAAATTTAAGCTATGTTAATCTGCATTTTGAAAAACTCGAATAAATGCAAAATCATTATTTAAAATTGGTGTAAATTTTGGAAAACTACTGGTTACAAATTATAATGTTTCGTCATAAATAATAATGTTCTTTTTTAAAATCTCGTCTAAACCAGTTAATCCAGCTACCAGTGTAAAAATCCAATGCGTTACAGTTTAATAACCGTAAAACATGCGAGTCTACGGCCTGATTTTATAAAATCAGCTTTACCATGACATATAGAAAACTTCATAGCATAAAATAAAAATGTAGATGCCATAAAAAGTATTGAAAAAAATCCAAGGCAACGGGGGTTTGGTATTTTTACCGGTTTTAACTAACTTTTTTTAACAACTTTCACAACCCATTAACTTTAATCTAATAATTCAAAAAATAGACACGTCAGTAACGACAACTGGCAAACTGCAAATGTGTCAAATATAAATTATAATTATTATACCTTCAAAATCTGTATAAAAAATTCAGATAATAAAATGCTTTTTACTTTGAAAAAAAATTGAACTCTATTATGATAAACATTTATAATATATTTCAATATTAAAAAGATAATATTATACGGTTTCGTAGAAACACGTCTATTTCGTCTACCTTGAGCACTGCAGCAACATCTATTTGTGTAAATAAATGATAGTACTATCAAAGAACTCATTAAATTTTTATATTGTTCAATAATCTGCCATAATAAAACGTACAGTTCACAAAATTTTTAAACAAGTTTTCGGCGGATTTCTTCGGATGAAATTCTATTTTTTTTTTTTTTTTTTCGTTTCTGCTTACGCTTCTCTCTGTCATCGTGTATCATTTGATAATACTGTACGGGGTTGAATGAACAAAGTGCAAGGTTAATTCACAAATTAAATAAATAAATAAAAAAAAAAAAATGTGAAAGAAGAAGAAATGTAATATGATAAAAAGCAATGATCAGGATTTCAAATGAATGAGGGTAAAAGACGTTACCTGCGCGTGGCCAGGCGCTTGGGGAATGCCCCTTTTTTGTAACACTTCGGTCAAGTCGTTAATATCAATTTTGCCGTCATTATTTGCATCGAGTTGTTTGAATAATTTTTCGATTCTTTCTTCATCTTCGAACGGTATATGTCTTTGGTTGACTGACTGTACAGTTGGGTCCAGTTCCTCGTGCGAGCCCTCTTTGGTCTGATCCAGCATTTTGTTTTTCAGTTTTCTATATATTACCAATTAATTATAACCATAAAGCCGCATATTTATATTATTCAAACTTTTAACGCGTTCTCGTCTTTGTCACAAATCTTAAACGTATACATTTACTAAATAACATGACTGATTTACTGGGAGCGGGAAAAAAAAAAAGATTACGCGGTCACTCGATTTTCTCTTACACAACTCACATTACACGTTCATCTGCAATACGCATTCCCATTTTATGAAATAGGAATTTTTTTTTTAGTTCGCAAAATTGACATGTGCGCACATTTCGCTCTACGCATGCGCGATGACGTCATATAATGTTTATTCAACATTTTTCCCGTCATACACGAGCATGTAATTTCTACCCGGAAAACTTTAATTTATGATAAACAATGTTGAATTTCGCATTCAGATTTCTCCTGGCTTTCCAAATATTGGTGGTAAATAATATTATATCATAGTCGTTGAAAGTTGTTACCCAATTATTCTTTTATAGGTATTTTCCAGTTGTAATAATGAGATGGTAAATGAACTATTCAAAAGTAAACATACCAACAATTGGGCGGTTTTAGTTTGCACCTCAAGATTTTGGTTTAATTATCGTCATGTGGCCAACGTTCTTTCCATGTACCGAAGTGTTCGCCGTTTAGGCATTCCTGACAGGTTTCAAAAATAGGCGAGAAATCAATTCTTACTAAATTTACTCATTGATTTTATATACCCTACCCAGTCAGATAATTGTGATGTTAGCCGATGATATGGCTTGCAATCCACGCAATCCTAGACCAGCAGCCGTCTATAATAATGTTAAGCAACACATTAATGTTTATGGCGATGACGTAGAAGTGGACTACAGGGGATATGAAGTTATTTTTATCAGTATTAATAATAAACAAGAGTTCTATCAAATGAATGACTTACTGTAGGTTACCGTTGAAAATTTTATAAGAATATTGACTGGCAGGCATACGGAGGGTTTACCTCGTTCTAAGAGATTGTTAACTGACGATAGAAGCAATATCTTAATATATATGACGGGTATTACTATTTTATAAAGTTATAAACATTTTCTAAAACTTAAATGTTTAGGTCACGGAGGCGACGGATTTTTAAAATTCCAAGACTCTGAAGAAATTACGAACTTTGAATTAGCTGATGCGTTTGAACAAATGTGGCAAAAACAACGGTTTGCGTCATTAATATTGTTCAAATTGTTAACTTTTTTTTTTACAATAATTTTCAAATTTTGTAGATATAATGAAATTCTATTCATAGTCGACTCGTGTCAAGCGGCTTCAATGTATGCGCACTTCTATTCTCCAAATATTTTAGGAGTGGCTAGTAGTTTAGTAGGAGAAGATTCTCTGTCGGTAAAATTTATTTGAATTGCATATTATAGGGAATATAGGAACCTGGAATAATTCTGTATTTCGCTATTAACAGCATCACGGGGATCCCGCCATTGGAGTTTATGTAATAGACAGATACACTTATTTCCTGCTCGAGTTCCTGGAGACAGTAACTCCCACTACACCCAAAACTCTAGCGCAATTCGTGAGTTAAATGTTGAGAATTGAATGGGAAAAAAATCATTTTTTTTAATATACTAATTCTTTTAGCTAAAAGTTTGTCCAAAACATCAATGTTACTCAACGGTTGGTATAAGGACTGATCTTTATCACCGTAAACCAGAAAATGTTCTAGTCACAGATTTTTTTGGAAGTATACGGAATGTTGAATTAACGAACCATAAATTAAATCTTACATCTGCTAATATCTCGAAAAAGTAATTTTTTAAAAAAATTCACATTTGGTTATAATTATGTATAATAATGTTAATTTCAGAACGAAAAATGCTGTTACTCCCGAAATTAAGTTCCGATATCACGATCAACTATCTTTTGAAAAACTTAAACAATGTTAAAAAAAAAGTGAAGTTCAACGATAACATTTTTGTAAATAATTGTTTTTTTACTTGCATAACTCTTTTCTTAATAAACTTCGCAACATCGTTTAACTCCTCCATTGAGAAAAATTACTTGTGCTGCAATTATTGTTTCGATAATTAATAACAAATTAACGAGTTTCATGGCATAAAATGTAGGCCTATACCTCTGTGAAGTAAATCCAGTATTTCCTCCAAAAGGCGAGTTAAACGCCGAATTATTAGAAACTGATCCAAATGAAGGGGGGTTGGCGGCACCGTTATTAACTGCGCCCCCATATGCAGGAGGGTTAGGAGAACCAAAGGGTGAACTAGGTTGTTGCATAACGGAAGAAAAAGAAGGCGCATTATTTTGAGATGCTAAAGATCCGAAAGTAGGAAGATCGTTTGCGTTGGTAAAACTGCTATATAAAAATAAAATACACAACCCATAAATATTTATCTTGTATTATTTTAAATTTAGATTTAATTTACCTTCCAAAGTTGGAACCTTGAGGCGGTCGAGATCCGAATACTTCCGTTGATCCAAATGCACTTGTGGGTGAACCAAAAGTTGGAGCAGAACCGAATTGCGGGCTCCCTCCAAAACCACCTTTATAATAAAATCTCGTTACCTGAAGTTTCATTTCTAATTTTCGTAAGAAACTAACCTGGTTTTATTGAAGTCGATTGAAATCCCCCAAATCCAGATTGACTAACACTACCGCCTGCAGCGGAGAATGACCCTCCTGCAACAACAGTAAGACTAGCTTGAAATGAAGACGGTGATTTACTACCAAATAAAGCTGGGAAAAATTTTCATAATTTAATATTTATTACACACACAAAAAAAAGAAATTATTACTGCTTGAGTTCCCAGCAGTGCCGAAACTTGATCCACCAAATATGTTTTTATTCGCATTTTCTGGAGATGGTTTACCGCCAAGACCGCTGAAAAAACCAGAATTTATTTGTTGATTAAATAACCCTCCACCCGAAGTAGGTGACGTTGGTTGACCAAATGAACTACAGATCAAACAATAAATTAAATTAATCAAGTTCCGTGTCACGTAATTGTTGCTACTCACGGTGAAGTATGTGCTTGGGGAGGAGTTTGAAATACTGTTGGCATTTGCCCAAATCCACTCGGACTTCTAAAAATTTTATTTTAACGATTAAATAAAAGTTACTTAAAATACGCAGCAAATGAAATTACGGTGTTTTAGGTAGATCTTCTGGCTTATTAGCAACAGCAAGAGGCGATGTAATGGAAACTTGACCTCCAAAAGCACTTTTACCTGGAGAACCAAAGAAACTTGGTGGTGATCCCAAAGTGCTAAAATTAAAATGCAAAATATAAATACATTACAATCAAATGCAAAATAAAATGTTTTAGATGTTACCTTTGCTCAAATGTCGATTTGGTGCTTTCAAAAGTTGGTTGATTAGTACCAAAAGTAGTGGTTGTAGTTTTCTGGGCTACACCAAATATAGAAGTTGAGCTCAGAGAACCAACATTAGGGTTTGAAGAACTAGTCGCCACTGTCGTTGCAGCAAATTTTCCAAAAAAAGATGATGTTGAAGTTGAGGACGTGGCGTTACCAAAAGTTGGCATAACAAATGAATGGGTTAATGGTGCTGCAGGTGCTTCGGGTGAAGATTTCGGAGGAGTGGCAAATGAAAACGTCGATGGAGATACCGCACTTGTAACCGCGGTAGTGATGGTAGCGGATTGAACCGCTGAAATAGATACTGATGCAGTAGGAGATGAAACCGAAAAATTGGGCATACTTGGTTGACTGAAAACCGACGGTAAGCCGGAAGCAAACGAAAAGCTCGATTTTGGAGGCGAGGAAACGGGAACAATGCTTAAATCGTCAGGCGCCGATGGTGAATGAATCGGTTTTGACGAAAGATTCAACGCAAGAATTGATGCCACTTGAATTTCTTTTTCCGATCGTGTTTCTTGGCTTTCCTTTGGCGCAGGAGGTGTCGGTTCATTCGCATATAAAATGGCAGCTAGAACTCCTTCTTTACCTAAACTCATAATTAAGATTTAAAATCAAAAATTGAAAAGATGTTTTACTATTCTATTCTAATAAAACATCAATAATTATTAGCATTTGTACGTACCTTCTTTGTCGCTGCCTGGTTCGCCATCTTCAACATCATACTCGTCGATTTCATTTTCATCGTAATAATCATCGTCGTCATCATAATCCGAAGATTCGTGACTAAGTTCCTCTCCTTGAAGAAGTTCAATGGGAGAATCTGTAGGAGTATTTTCGTAACCCCCAGAAAAATATTGCGGGCGTTCTAAATCTGGAGGAGTAATATCTTCGTAATTTGGATTTAGACTTAAAGATTCTTTAGTTTTTAAATTAGATTTTCCTTCGTTCTTCACCGCTTTGAACATCGAAGTGGGTTCTGATTTGGCAGGAGTGGATGTAACGCCCGACGATATATTAAAGCTGAATTCGGGTGTCTTTGAAAAAGCAAATGGTTTATTATCGCCAATATTTAAATTTGGTTGCGGCATGGATGAAAAAATAGGAGCGGCAGCACCTTTAGGTTTCATCGAACTAACGAAAGACGGCTGCTGAATCATCGGCGTCAATCCCGAACTCGTTAATTTATTGTCAAAATTGAGAATTTCAGATTTTTTAGAAGTTTGAACGGTGGTAAATTGTCCGGTACTAAAAGTCGGTACCGCCGTTGGTTTCGAACTCGTAGCCGAAAAAGGAACGATGGAACTATATTTTGGTAATTCCGCGGTGGGTTTGAGTATAGATTCGGACTTTGACACCGTTGGTAAAATTTTTTCTTCACTTTGTTGCGGTTCGTTTAATTCTGGTTCGGATTGCTCAGAATCCACGGGCGACAAATGCCTAAACCTATTTCTCAATTTCGCGGTCGGTGAAAGGAATCGTGAAAAATCTTCATCAGTCTGTGATACCGTGACTTTCGCCACTTGACGCTTTTCCAACGCATTTCTAAGTAACTTAAAATGTGCCGGTGGGTTTTCTTGAGCGTAATTTTCCTCGCCCTCTGCTTTGCCCAATTTAACGTTTTCCATTGCATTTGACAATTTTGCTAAGTCGTGAAAAGATAATCCGCGATTTGTCGTAGAAGTGTGGGACCGCTTTCCAAAACCATCGATTGATCCAATTAATTGCGCTCGGTACTTCTCAGCTTCTCTAGAAAGGCGCTGAATTTGCAACTGGAGACTATTAATCACTCTTTTATTAGTCGTAAGAGTTTGACAAACGAGCTCGACGTTAGGTTGTTGTAAAACCGACTTAATGTGCTTTTTCTCCTTCGCCTCAAGTTCCATCCATTGAAAATCCAAAAGCGCGTTTACTTCGTGAATCTGGTTCTGCAAATAATGATACAATTCTCTAATCTCTCTCATCTTTTTGTTTCTCATCGTATCCAAAGGTCTACTTCTGTTCAAATTGATATAAAAGGGATCTTTCGATCGCTCGTTCATCATTCTAGCTTCTTCGATCGTCGCGAAGGAATCCAAAATGCATCCGTTTAATGTGTGAATGTCTACGTTTAAACTTCGAGTCGCTTCTTTCGCGCTTTTCAAAAAAGATTCCAACTTTTTAGTTTTCGAAATTAAACCCATTCTTTCTTCGTCGCTTCCGATAATCGAAGTAGATTTTCCGACTTTAGCACGAACTTGAGCAATCTCGTTATTAAATTTTGCAACTTCCTCGAAAAAAACCTTCAAAAGTGCAGTTGATCCAGCGGGTTTTGGTCCAGACGTCGCAGAGTTAAGTTTGTTCTTTTTATCAGGTTCGCCAACGGTTGACGGTTGAAAATTCTGTTTTACAGGTGATTGAGTTTTTACAGTAGGTATGAAGCTGGGCGACAAAGCAGAAACTGTAGGTTTCATTACTTGAGCCGGGATCTGTGCGTGAGGATTATCATCGAACTTGGGGGTCGTGATATTTCCCATATTAGGTATTGTTGTTTTCACAACTAAACTGAAATTCTCTGGTTTATTTAAGGTAGCGGATGAGAATGGGGTTTTTGGTTGGAAAAAAGTGACTGGACCACCAGTCCCCAGAGGCATTCCAGATGTATTACTTTGGGTATTATAATTAGCTTGCATGCGAGGTTGAATTTCCGCAGGTTTGGATAACTGATTTTCCTTTAACGTGTTCATCAAAATCGGTGCGGTTGAACTTGGCAACGGCTTTGTAGGTACAATGCGTTTACTTTCTGGAAGTTGTTCGGGAATTTTCATAATTGGTTTGACATCTGGTTTTAGATTAAAAATATAATACGAACGAAGAATACCGCCCGAAACCAAAATGTGCAGGATTGGTTTCGAAGGAACCGTGTCAGTATCGTTAATCGGAATATTACGTCGAGATGTTACATTAATTGCCATTCCTAAAGGAAACGTATAATCGTTACCTATTAAAGGTAATTCAGCTCGTCCAGAGTCTTCCATATTCCATTGCTCCCATTCATTGTTCGCTAATGCCAACACACCGATATCTACCGCTGAACTTGATGAGCACAATAAAACACCCCATTCTATTAAAAATGACATGTAGTAATGCAGAGGCTTCTGATCTATAGAACCGTAACATATGTCCTCAAAATTGATAAAAGTAGGCGAGCCGGCTTTCGGGGCATTAACAATCACCACGCAAGGAGTATTTTCCACGTTATACATAACCACGAATTGAAAACTAGATGACCATACAATGTTCACAATCGTCGGAGCATTTTGAAAAATATTAGGCGCAGGAATCACTCTAGCAACCTGCAGATTGGGCAAGTGTTGCGTCAATGTTCCGTCAAATTTTCCCACGACGAGCTGCTTTCCTTTAGGACTCCAGCAAATCGCAGAAGCGTTAGCGGCATTCGAACCCAAAATTTTAAGAGAAGAATCGTGCAATTCATAAATCGAAATTGTCTTATCCGTAAGACATGTGGCAAATATCCCGCTGGTTTCGGGATTCCACCTAAAATCAACAAGTTTAATTGAAGACTCCAAACTTAACTTGACTTCAGAAAAAGAGCTAAGCGGAAATTCCTACAATAATAATTCAAAAATATAATTAATTAATCAAATTAGTTTAAAGAAATGAACCTACATTTCTTGATATAGAAAGTACATCGTACATATCAGCAAAAACGAAACCATTTCGAAAGTTGCAAACGGCTAAAATGCTTTCGTCGCAATTAAGCGCAATATGCAAAATATTTGAAGTTGATATAATATTTCTGTGACGATATTCTTCAGCGGTTACTCGTAATTTTTTATCATCGTCGTTTACGCTTTCTAGGTCAGCCGTCGAAATGGTTTGCACACCTAAACAAAAAAAATTATTGTCAATATCGTGGAAAATTATTTAGCATTAGATGTTTTTCGTATACCCTTCGGCGATCCTACGAAAATAATTCCATATTTATTAGATACAGCCAAAAGATCGCCAAATCTATCGCCGGGATATAAATTTTCAAACTGCTGTTGATTTGCAATCCTTAAATCTCGGAGTTGCATAAACTTAAAATCCTTAAAATAAAAGAAAAACTATTAAAAATTGTAACAAACTAAATCCATCAATACAAAATCAAATTGGCATTAGAAATACAGCAGTCAACAAAATCCCTTAACCGGTAATAATTAAATAATATTCCATTAACTTTTTCAATATACATATTTTATTACAAATAATTTCTTACGTGGACTATACATAAATATTGAAAACAATATTATTGTTTCAATACTAAAAAAAAAAAAAAAATTTTTATTACAAATAATCGTAAATTTAATTAGATATTTGAAATATCTTCTGACTCTTTTACAATTTCTAAAGTTGATTCAACTACTGTTTCTACTTTTTCCAGCTCTGCGGGAATAAAAATTGTATAAGAAATAGGCGCATCCAAATCTTGTTCTTCGGTTAATAAAATCTGTGATTCCATAGGAGAAGGATCTCGCTTTCGTTTCCTGCGAGATTTTTTTCCCGGTCTCACTATAATATCGTCTCTTGATTCTGTCAAATAATAATTCTCGTCTTCCACTCGTATTCTTTTCCCCTCGTTCATCAAATCGATAAACTTTCTTAATTGTTCGGTGTAATGATCGTTTAAATCTCGAGGTTGTGACGAAGCCATTTTCCAAGCGAGTTCTAATAACTGGTTCGAACTTTTTGAAACGTTTCCATCGCCGGATTGAAACAAAATTTGTCCCGGTTCGAAATCTTTTTGAGACGCATCGTCAGTCTCGAATAGCGAAGACTGCATATAGTCTCTAGTCCACCTTTTATGGCACAATTCGTTCAAAAAGAGGGGTTCGTTAAATTTATTTCGAAACGCGAACATGTGGCGACAAGGAAGAGTCATCTTAGTCCAAAACTCGCAAGAACAACATATTAAAGTAGTCTCAACCACGCGTCCCGTAGTGTTTGTAACTTTTCCTACCCCCATAATATCCGGAGTGCCTTCAAATTCGACCATATCGTGCGCGTCGAACTGTTTTAAAACCTTTTCCGCCGCGAATGGAGTTAAATAACCAGATATTCGTTGTTCCAAATCCCAATGATCGCGCTTGCAATTACTAACGGGAACTTTTTGAAAAACCATCAGGTCGCGGTGATCACTATCGACCGAACCGCTACATTTGTTCGCCATTAGATCGATAAAAAATGGTTGCAACTGACTATATTTACTTATTACGGATTGTAACTTGCACGATAAATTGTCAACTTTGTTCGTTATTCGGTTCATATAATTTACGCAGCGATTTCGAGCGCAAGCCACCCACTCGTGCGCGTTGTGGTGCCAATTGGAATCGAAATACGACATAACGTTCGGTAACCTCAGAGAGCACAACTGGTCGTACAACTTTTTATAATGATTTTCCGAATTCGCCCAAACCATGTCTTCGAAAATTTTCAAAACGGTTTGCCGATCCGATTCGGAAATGCCGTATTTTTTAAAAATTAAATCGGCGCTAAACTGTTTGAGAATATGAAACGGAGAGTTTTCGACCAAAGCTTGCGGAAATTTTTCTTTCAGCAAATCTTGATGAGCCGAATCTTTCTCTGTAAAAAACACTTCGATAGCGTCCCACTTGGGATTTTGCGAACGAAATACCTCGGCCAAGTAACTCACGGTCTCCGGACGATCGCTTTTAACGAACCACACGCAGCCGATTTCGCTCTCTCCGTTACCGTCCACGACGAAAAGCAGAATCACGTCCAACTGACAACTACTAATGTTAAAAGTAACGTCATAAATGATTAAATCTGAAAATGCGTCGAATAACTTGCTCATGCGTTGGTCTTGAAAGAAAATACCGACTGGCTCACCCTGCTCGTCTTCCATCACCTGAGTCACGGATCGGGGAATACCTTTCAACTCTAAAATCAATTCTTGCAAATTATGAGTATTACCGGGTGAACCTTTGATTTTGGAAGCGATATTATGAATGTCTTTCATCAACACCACCTTATTCGTTTTCTGCATGAGGAACGATTGAACCTGTTTTTTGCTGGCCTTGCAACTCAGAAGAATTTCAGCTTCCAGTTTCTCTTGTCTGCTTAATCTTCTCTGCTCGGGAAGATGTTTAAAAGCTTTCTCGTTAATTGGGTGCCCGTTATGAACTTCGTTTAAACGGATGATTTGAAGATTATCACCTTTACATTTTACCACCATGCGAAACGGACAACCTTGTTTGTAGGAAGAAACGCAAATTTTGGTCGCGCTCGACGGATGAACTTTCTTTCCGTATTTACACCCGAATATTATCGTTTTATAAACGAGCTGTTCCGCCAAACCGTGCCCAGTGGGCAGTTTTCTACTCTCGATCGTCGCTAATTGCACGTAATTTTCGTTTTGATAATGCTCTTTCCAGTCTTGAAACTCCTTGAACGAGTTAAACTTTAAGTTGAGAGATGTGGAAGGAGATGAGCGGGGCATCTGAAAAAAAAGTGGAGCAAATGGGAAGAAAAAAATATTGCTTCCACAAATTTTAATAGAAAATGCAATAACATTATAAATAAATAAGAGAATAAAAATGTGTATAATTTACTGTGAATTAACAAATCTTAATTTAAATTATTGAAAAATGAAGTTAATGTGTTTATAGTATTGCGCCAAATATTTAATTACAGTAACTCAATATTTGAATGGCCTGGCTCTGTGCATAGGTAAATTTTGTAACTGACGCTTCAAAATGCCAATTTAAAGTATGTATTCTTTAGAAAATAATTGTGTAAATAAAACACATCAACTTACGGTAACGTCTTTGATCTTGGGAATAATCGCCGCACACATGTTAAATATTTCTAAGGTAAAAAATTAATAAACTTCCAAGCTGTTAATGAACGCCATCCATCACGCTGAAAACAATGAAATCCGTAGTCACTACTGCTATGCGGCAAACCAGCGGAAGGCGCCAAAAATTACGCGCCGCAAAATCGCAAAACTCAAATAGTAAATGCTGGTTTACACTGTACCAGTTACTCGTACTAGTTGCCTGTAATCACCACATCTACTCGCACGGTACATGTATTTTGTCACTAATTTTGTCTTGCGTTTTAATTTTAAAATGATGTAAAAATATAAATTTTCAAACGTTAAACTACATCTCGATGTCCAATAGTTGCACAGTATTTAAATAAAAAAATATATAAAAAAGTTCAGATAAATCGCAATTAAAAAGTGAATAAATGAAGCCAATCACGCTTTACAAATAAAATTTCAAGTTTTATTTATGAGCATAATCTTAGCAAATTGATAACTTAAAATATAAAAAAAAATAATTGGCAAAAAAAAAAATTAAATTCATTTCAAATTTTTCTTCCGATCGACCTCATCAAATACAGTATAATGTCGCAAATCATTTTGTTTGCGCGTTATCAAAGCCAGTTTATCAAGAATTATTATGAAAAAAGTACAATTAAAAATGGTTCGAATACAGTATATTGTCAAAAGATGGTTTGGCACAACCGTATTATATTATATTATAAGAAAACATTGGATTTTAAATACAATATCCGATTAAGTTGTTTTTTTTTTTCTTTAAATCGTAAACTCCAAGCGTACAATAACAATCATTAGAATTATTTTAAACCTCGAAGACGTTTTTTTTTTTTTTGTTTTTTCTTTCTTTTTAATAATAATAATAATTCTGGTTAGTATGCTCTAGGTAAATGTTTTGAGATGAAATCGATTACTTCAGAACCCCCATCTTACAAATTTATGTATATAATATACACACATTATTTTGTCGTTCAAAGAATCACAGAGAGTATAGATTATAGATACAGTAGTTTAAAGTTCAATAAGTTGGCTTTTTTTAAAATCGGGTTAATTTTGGGAGAATTATAACAATTTACAGAACCAACAAATTTGTTACTAATCTGGGAAGACAAATATTACCTGGATACAAACAACTACCGCGATAAACCGTAGTCAAAATTAGCTGTTTAGAGGATACAGTATATTATTATTTCATTTTACTATTTAAATAATCAGCTTATTTGTGTACAAAGATACGATCAAAAAGATTTTTTTCTTTCGTTTTTTCTTTTTTTGCTAAAAACTAATCAATAGCAATTCCAAAATAAATAAAAGGTAATAAACTCAGCTAAATTCCTCTCTTTTTAACAACTAGCCTACCAAAAACTACTTTTAGCTATAAAAGTTTTAATAAAATTAGCACTTAATTGTGATATTAACACCGAGGATTTTTATTTATTTATTTATTTTTTAAATTTCTAAGGTACGATCAAATTTTTCGTTAGAAAATTGTAACGCACAAGCTGCTAGTAAAAAATAATACAAAGATGAAACTTTACGCTTAGAATATTGTTTTAAAAAAGGAAGTTTAGCATAGTTTGTCCATTAAACAAATCGAAAAATGTTAAAGTCCAAATATTAACTTTTTTGGTACAGTTCTCTCGGATTTTCAAGGTACAGTAGTAACGTAAAATGAACCAAACATTTAATTTAGTATATTTTGGACCATAACTTCATTTCGATTCTTCAATTACAAATTTAGACTTTTCATTAGATGATTTAAAAGATAAGCGACTATTAATTTGTAATTAATTATAAGCTTCAACAAAATTTAAAGAATAAGTTAAGATTAATTTAGAATTTTTAGATGAATGAATAATTTTTTTTTATTGATTTATAAAATACCTCGCTAAAAATTAAATATTCGCATAATTAAGTAATCTTTAAATTGTTATAGAAAGAATTCGTTTTTCTACTCTATCGAAAAGATTGTACATGAAAAAATAAAGGTGTAAAGCGAAAGCCAACAATCGTTTTGTTTAAAAGTGAGCAGCACTCAATAATAATTCATTAAACTTAATGAAAAGTAAGCTTCTACGCTAAAAAAAAAAACAAACTACGAAAAGAAAATATAAAATATTATGAAACTTAATAAACTCACCCAAATCTAGATGAAATAAGCTCTATAAACCGTGCCATTTAACTTATTTATCTCGCTTCGATTTATGAGATCGATTGGATTTGAGGCTACTACTCTTGGATTTACACGGCGTGGCCTTCGAGCTGCTACTGCCGCTCGCTACTCGAGCGGAAGAAGTTTTGTTGGTTGGAGTGTCCTTAAGAGTTGGAATGTTTGAACGCTGATCATCGATCCTGCCAGACTGGACTCGCATTATGAGACGGAAAAAATCCTCATCGGGCACAGTAGGAGCTTTCCTTATCTCTGATGGGAATGAGCTTCTTTGATCTTCTAATCGCGAACTCTGCAGGTATTTCAAACAAAGTTAACGAATTCAAGTTCGAAAAGAGCGAAACAAATAACTAACCTGGCTTCGCATTATCATATCGAAAAAGCTATCATCAGGAACCATTGAACTGTCTGTGGAAAGTCTTTGCAGAAATGATGGCGGCCCTGGAGGATTATTATTTAATCCAGGAAGACTAGCACGTTGCTCGTCTAAACGTTTACTTTGCATGCCGGCGATTAAATCCAACAATTCTTCTTTCACCCTTAAAGAATTATCGTCTGCAAAGTGCACAGTACAAATGAATTAAGTGAGTTTGAGTTAATTAACGATCAAAGTGCTAAAATGAACCAAAGCTTCGAAAACTCTTAATAAAATATATCATTTAAAGATTTTGAAAGAGATTGATATTAGATACAAAAAATGCTGCTAATATTTCATAAATTCGTTGGAATATTTTTAAAAAAATAGCACTTTGAATTAATTATTCAACTGTGTGATTAATCATTAATTTACTGGAAGATGATGACTGCGTATCGCGATGGCTGCTGCGACTCGTACTTCCTGAGGAGCTGCTAATCGATGCGCTGCTGTTACTAATCGATCTCTGATTTTCTTTATTTTCCAAAGTGTTGAGTGAACAACGTTGATCATCCATCCTGTTACCTTGAAACCGGCACAAAAGTTCGAAAAAAATATCGTCGTCTACCGGTGTATGAGGAACCTAGAAAATTTTTTTAAAATCTTTATAATCATTAGAATACACGAAAAATAAAAATTACCATTTCATCGATGCTTTCCATCTTGATAGAGGCAGGGAGGGAAACGGATTGCGAAATTATCTTCGCATCGCTATAATTTTCCTCCTTTCCTGCGGGGTTGTTTGAAAAGTTTTTATTTTTATGACCCTAATAAATACAGGCCAAATCGTAAAATGTTATAAAATATTGACTTAGGTTACGAAACCCGTTACTTTGGCATCGGGAGTTAGACTAAAGAGATCCAAGTTCTCCATACTAGTTCTTCTGGCAGCTTTATTCTTCTTGCTTGTGTTTGGATTTGATTCGCTTATGGTGGAACTTATCTCCGCCACCTGATCGTTAGATTGCTGTATACCTAAAACTTTACGCAAGTCTGATAAGTTCATTTGCGCTGTTGCTTGTCCCGTTTTATCGCCAATCTACAAAGTTTTGGTTAAAATAAACATTGGGCATATTATTTTTGATTACAAACTAATATACTTCTTTCGACAGTTGCAAATGTTGCTGCGCGTAATGTAAAGCTTTTTCGTGATTTCCCGTAGCGGAGTGAGCGTTTCCTAAACTCCAACAAGCTCTCGCCTCTCCAATTTTATCCATTAATTCTTGGGCGATACTTAAATGCCGAAGGTGATAATCGATTGCCGTCGGATAATCGCGTAGTAGAGTATGAGTGTTGCCCAAACTGTAACAAGCTTGCGCTTCAACAGCTCTATCGTTAAGTTCTTGTGCCAGACGTAATGTAAACCTTGATTTTAGAGTGGTATAAAAATATCATTAATGACTTAGAAGCTACTGAACCATTATTACGAAACTTTTTTTCACATTAAAACTCGGATTTTTTGAAGCAAGTACAGATAGCCTATAATTTTTTCTCAAGAAATGACTTACGGCCTTCAAATAAAATACCGGTAATTATCTTACGCGAAGGATAAAAAAACAAAAAAATGATGAAGCGATACCGTAGATCGGAGTTCTAGTGTTTCATGAATAACTTCATACGGTACCTGTATTGTTCGGATGCCGTTTCGAATTCTCCTAAGAAAATGTGAGCGTTTCCTAAGTTACTATGTGCTCGTCTCTCGGCCGCTTTGTCACCAAAGCTGCACGCTATTTTAAGACGCTAAAACAAATCAAAAAAAATGTTAACAAAATAAAATGTAAAGGTTAAAAAAAATAACACATTTTATTACTTCTTGATGGTATACGATTGCTTCCCTAAAATTTCCAAGAAGATAATACGTATTTCCAAGGTTTCCGCAAGCCCTTCCTTGTGCGGAAAGATCTTGCAGTTCGATCATCAATTTTAAATTAGCTCTATAATATATAAATAAATAATTTTAATATTTTCCACGTTTTTCCAAAAAATCTGATTTAGTCTTGCCTGTAATATTCGACGGCTTTTTCTAAACAGCTTTTCACTTCGGCAGGGAATTCCCCAGGATCTTTATGTCCGAGACGACCGATATTTTTCCCTTTGGCGTGATAAACGTTTCCTAAATTGTATAAAGCTCTACCTTCACCAACCTATAAAAATTTGTTCGTTAGAAATAATTAACAAATTCTATTAAAATTTCAACAATATTACCTTATCATCCAAATCTCGTGATATGTCTAAATGACGGCGACAGCAGATAATCGCTTCGTCGTATTTTCCCAACACTTTAAGTGTGTTTCCGAGATTACCACTGGCTTTGGCTTCTCCCGGTCGATCGCACATAGACCTTAAAAAATCCATAAAAAATAAAAATAAATAAAAAACATGACTGTCAGAAAGCAAATCGCATTTGTTCAATCCGTTAGAAAATAAAAGTTTATTTATAGATACTTCAAGCCTCTTTTTTTAAAAAAAAAAAAAAAAAATGAATGCGAAACGATAAACGATAGGAGACCTTGAGATTTATTATTTAGCTCTGAATATTATAGTTTTTGAATATGGGAGATCCCTCGTGATCACGTACCTTGCTAATGCTAGATCGTTTTTGTGGTATTCCAATGCTTTTACGTAGTCGCGCAAATAGAAGTAAGCGTTTCCCAACTGACTGTATATAGCGCTGAGTGTCTTCAAATCGTTGGTGCCGGCTTGAAGAGCTGCTTCGAAAAACGCCACTCCCGCTTTACAATCTCCCGACTTACATAATCGCTCCCCTTCCAAAGCTAATTCCATGCACATATTGTTTTCCATCTTTTGATTATGCAAACTCACTCTGCAAATAAAAAAAAATAATAATAAAATAAATAAATAATAAATAAAAAAAAAAAAAAAAACAAGCAAAAATTATACTAACAATGCAATTTTGATATACCGTTCCCGAATATAGATTACTTAATTAATAGTTGCGTTTTTGCATCCATCAGCTATTTTTATTCGCTATCATTTCAACAGAGAGGGGGGGAAAACGATAAATCTAGATTCTACTGTGCTAAATTGCAAACACAAAACTGTCAAATATAGAAATCCTTTTTTGAATTCAGAGCTTGTCAAGTTCTTAATATTTTCTGATCTTTTTTTAAAAAAAATACCGACATCATTATAAATGCAAGAATGGTGGCATACAGTGCATTAAAATGACGGCTTAACTTTGTTGATTAATTACATAAAAGTTAAAGATCACTTTAATGACATGCCGCTCTCTCTTCCAATTTCCAACCGTAAATTTTAAGACGTTTCCTTTTCATTCTTAAAAATTTCCAATTTCCTTTTGCCACCAAAATTACATAATAATAATTATTATTAACTTACTAAATTGCACTTACGGTACTTATTTAATATAATAAAATAAAATGCAAAAATTTTATTTTTTTGCTGAAACAATTTTTAAATTTAAAACACATTTCATTTAAAAACTATGGTTGCGGTTTTCATCTTTTCTGTGGATCTAATATTTATTATTTTTAAAAAAAAATCAGAATTAAACATTATATAATTTTATTTACATTTCTTATTTAAAAAAACAAGATTTTTTTTTTCTCCATCAATAAATAGATTTTATGATATTTATTTACTAAGCTCTGTCTCCACTGAATTCTTTCAGTTTTCTTTTTAACGATTCAGTCTCTAAAATACAAAAAAAGATGTAAGGAAATTAAGGAAAACGAGCAACGGTTAATTTAAGATGAGTGCGAAATATCACAAATCAAATTAAAAGATCGTTTATTAAAATCAAAAAAAAAAAAAAAAAAAGAAGAAGAAAATGAAATTAATAAACGTTAAACTAGAAAGAGGATGACGCAAATCATTCCATCATGCGAAAAAACGAAAAATGAAAAAAAAAAGCAATTACAGACTCTAAGCTCATAGAAAAGGTGTGAAAGATGAGTATTTTTGTGCGATCGATTCTACATTAACTGTTGTACTGTACTTGTACAGTGTTAGTTTTTGAAGTGCTCGGCGGCACTTTTCTCGACGTCATTCGGCACTGACGTAGGCGTTGATCGAACAATTTAAAGGTGCGAATTCGAAACACATTGTAAGCACAGGTAATTCTCATAGAACGCGATCTTGGAAAAACATACGGCCAGCGTTAAGAAAAAATTCGCGCAAACACAGGTGGTTAGGATTTACACAACAACAAAATAATATACTGTAGATCAAAATCAAAGTTTAACCAGTGTATATTTTAAAGCTAAAGACTTAAAATTCAATAATAAATGAAGAAATTTAATTGAGAAGGGAGAAAAAAAAAATCGAAAATTCGAAGGAGAATTATTTTAATTAATAAAAAAAAATTTAAATTAAATAGTTTTTTGATGAAATTCTTAACAAAAATTATCAAAAATTAAAAATATTTTATGACGAATTTCTCTTATAACGAATAAAACGATACAAAAAAAAAAATACTAAAAGTGCAAATTTAACATAGAAATTTAAAACTTTATATTACTTTTAATTACTATTACCAGGGTTCGAATTACACCAAGAAAGTTCTTCAAAAGAGTTCCGGCTGATATTACTGTTTATGAAGCAGTTGCCGCTAGTAAAAAATTGGTTAGAATCTGGATGTAAGAAAATTGATCTCTATACTCGCAATTCCTCAATCGCTGATAATATACTGCCCTAATGTATTGTGGTTGAGAGGGTTTTAGTTAGGTACTTAAAGATTGGTAGTAATAAAAAAAAAAAAAAAAAAAAAAAAAAAAGAGAATTAAAGATTAATAAGACGGATGAATTATTTCTTAACCTTGCAAAACCAAGACCAAACTTTTTCGTCTTGAAATCCTGATTTCACGTATATAGGCTATATTAAAATCGATTTCATTCCCATGTTCGTTCATTCATTTATTCCATGGCCTCGCGCACTTGACATGAATAATAGCCCTTCGGTATTATACGCGCGCCAACTTCCAACGGCTGCTCATTGAAATTCGATTTAGAAAATTAAAAAAAAAAAAAAAAAAAAACCAAGATGAATCTTGAAATATTCAATCCACTCCGCTATCTGTCATTTCCATTTAACTCTTCCTATATTATGCCGCTAATTTCGAAATTATATGTATTATCTTCCAACCGACGTAATTGAAAAATTCTGATGGTTGCTGCTGCTGCGAGGAATTTTTTTCATTATTATTACGCCAAATCGATTTCCTTTCCCCACATTTCAATTATCAGAAAATAAACTACCGAGAGAAGATGAAGTGTCTAGCCAAATAAATTACTGCTAATAAATCCAGCAACTTAAAATATATTTTTTAAAATAAATGTCTCAATAAATCAAAAAAAAATAAATAAATAATAAAATAAAATAAAAATGGCAAATTAACATAAGAAAAATTGAGTGAATTGTAATTACACTGTATAATTTAGTAACAACATTTCCCAAAATTTGTCTATTGACGTTTCCCATGAGTAGCGATTGACAAAGCAGAACGTCAACAAGAAATGACTATCAATTGCCAAGGGTGATTGTTTCATGTAAATAAACTTAAATGATAATTGTTATGGTTTTCCTTCAAAAACCACTCAGCTGTTAGCTTCAGTGTTAGCTGAAAACTTGATTCAAAATAAAAGAAATTACAAAATTTCCTGCTAACACTCTAACTGAGTGAATTCTAAGTGATTAATAATTATGACGAGAGATTTTTACTCGAATTTTGTATGATATTACTGTATATTATTAATTTTATTAACGTAAAACGTTAAGCTCAATGAAATCAATCAGCTCAATTTTTGTGAGAAATTAAAGTAAAATATTTTAGCAAGAACTTCAAAAAAAAAAAAAACATTTTAAAAATTAATTTAAAATATTTTTTTTTTTTTTCATTTAGAGTTAACTACAAAAAGTAAATACTGTACTGTAGTTTGCGGCGAGCTAATAAATTTCCTTTACATAAAAGCATTTCAGTGGAATGCTAAAAGTAAAAATATTTTTTATAATTTGCACACAGCTTTTTGTTTCTCGAATTTCTTTTCTATTATTTTATTACGGTTAAGAATTTTTCTTCTCCAAAAACCTTCAAAACTCTAAAAAAATAACTCAAATTTAGTTACATAAACTACTACTGTACATGTACATCCTAGAAAACTTATCGTTCCGTTTGTTTTTGTTTTCTTCTTCTTCGACGTAAACAATTATTTATTACTGTATATTGAAAAAATGTGCGTCAGCAAAAGTTTTAAACGTAGCTTCAAAAAAGAAAAATATATTAAAAGTGATGTCTACTAGGCTATATAACGCTTGGTTTGAGTTCAAAATGAGCGTATGTTGCATGTTTTTAAAATCTTTAAAAAAATACTTGGTGCCCGAAAAAAAAATGCACCCACCTGAATTAGAATTAAATCCTAATAATAATCTAAAAATTTCAATGACACATGGAAAAAACTTTTCATTTAAAGACTTTTTTTTTTTAACATTTAATTGTCATAATTATTCTGTGCTTAAAAATTCTCCTTGGACCCCAACGCACGGAGCAAAACGCATTATACCAACTCACAAAATTATCGAAATTGCCCCTGCCTCCATCATTCGTCCTTTTACCTTGTAAACTTTTTCTTGCATCACACCCCATATTTTATAGTCTGCCTAATAATCTGAAAAAGTGCACCACCTTAAGATACAGGCATAATTATTATTAGACAAACTCGACCAAGCTGAAATCAATGCAGCTCGTGGGTAGAATGGTTGTGTTGAGAGTGAAGGAGGATATTTTATACACAGAAAGTTTCCATGAGTCATTAAAAATATTTCGAATTTTAAAAGGATTTAATTATAATTCAGTTGGGTCAATTTTTTTTCCCGAACACAGTGTATATTTCTGTTGGCAAACGATCGATACGTACGTCTTGGAGTGCGCTGCTCTCGGAGCCCAACACACTCGAATCGCCGTATAAAATCAACCCGTTCAATTTCTTCCTTACTATTCCGCGAGATAATTTCTCAAAGATACCAACCTAATTAATCGTACTGTACGTAAATCCCTCATTTGAATAAAGTCTTTTATAGTATAAGAGAAATAAATATAAGCTTCGCAGCCCATCCGATCAAAGACCAACGTTACGAGAAATACCTTTCGCTTTATAAAAATGTCTCGCTTCTAATTATTTGCACCACGTTAATTAATTGCGTATGTGATGGCGGCTTCTCATTAATATATATTATACAATATAATTATTATTAAATCTACAGAAATAAAATTGAGGCTTTCGATTCATTTGACACGGGAGAAAACGCGGCACTTTGAACCTAGATGATACAATGCGCCAAAAAAAAAATATATAATAAAATAATAAATCTTATTTGGAAGTATATCAAAAATTAAGTAATAAAACGCATAAAATATCTTTCAATTTTCTTTTAAAAAAAATTTTTCATTTTAAAATTATCAAATCTTAAAAATTAAAGCTTAAAATTCAGAGTGGGAGATTCATTTTTATGCGTTTTTTTTTCGGTTCTGGGTTGCAAACATTTGTATAATACTCACCATTAACTTTTTTTCGATGACTACCCGAAAACGAACATCAACAGCGGGTATGATAGATTTTGTAGATGAGATTCAGAAATTCCGTTTTTCTGGAGAGGGAATTGATTAAAAGTTGTTATCCATGATAGCGAACACAGGGATATGGGGCTCAAGAGTGCGTTACCAACGGGTCATTTGACGTCATCGCACAACGACCGTCACCATAACAGACACCTGAACTCAGTCGTGACGATATTCAATTCCCGCTTGAATTGTAGACGCCTTTACGAGGATAATAATTCACAACACAAAAAAATGTATTCATATGAAATGCAAATTAGATTACTGATCTGTTGAGTTTTAAGATCTAGGTTGAATCAACTCGCGACAAGAACTCATACAAAACACAGATCATTTTTTATTATCTGGCGGATGTAGCCCACTTGCGTTTCCGCTCCTACTACTCGATTCATACTATATGCGCTTTATTTATTAAAAATAAAATATAAAACACTTAATTGACATATAATATTTATTATATTATTTTATTAATTTTAACAAAAATTTTAGCAATTAAATTGATGTTAAACTGTAATGCAACAATAAAATAGTTTAATTACTTGTGGTGGTGTGAATCGGTTTGCGACAAAATTTGGCGCGTAACGATCGCGCATGCTCAAAATGATCGTAATTTTTACGTAAGTTTTCGAAATGATCGTGAAATGTGCTAAAATTGGTAATAATTTACGTATCAAGGTAATAATTTAGTAGTTATTAGTTTTATGTTGTTTATTACAATAATAAAAAACCTGTTTTTCTTTTAAGTTATAGTTTTGCGAGCATAAATTCTCTCATTCGTTTCGATCTTTTGTAGGATCGTGGAAGCTATTTGCGCTGGTTGCTGGATTAAAGTTGGTTTTTAAGTCTACTTATAAACTGAAGTTGCACAGCAGTTGAAGACAATGTTATCAGAAAAAAATATAATTTTTGTAAGTACAGTATAACAGAAAGTTTTGATTGCCTTTGATTAGTATTTTGTATTTGGAATTGTATCGCATGTCTTGATGCCGGTGGTTTCGTTGACTTAGGTTGAAGCAGATATTCCATATGAGGAAGAGATACTTCGCAATCCTTATTCCGTAAAACAGTGGTTACGCTATGCAGAACATAAAGGCGATGCTCCCAAGAATGCTGTTAATGTGGTTTATGAAAGAGCTCTCAAGGAATTGCCAGGAAGGTATTATTGTAATGGCGTTATATATTAGGTTTTCAATCATATAATAAAAGTTTTTTTATTGTATTAGTTATAAACTTTGGTACAATTATTTAAGACTGAGACGAAACCAAGTGGAAGAAAAGGGCGTTAATGATCCATCATATGAAGAAGTTATAAATGCCTTTGAACGTTCTTTAGTTTTTATGCACAAGGTCTAGCTAGAGAACTGCATTTTGTAATGTACTTTGATTTTTAAAAAATTAAATTTTGTAGATGCCCAGAATCTGGATTGATTATTGCCAGTTTCTCGTTGAGCAAGGAAAGATCACACGTACGAGGCGAGCATTTGACCGAGCTTTACGCGCATTGCCAATTACTCAACATCATAGAATCTGGCCGTTATATTTAAAGTTTGTAAAAAGTCACTCCATTCCTGAGACAGCAGTTCGAGTTTATCGACGCTTTCTGAAACTAAGCCCTGAATCCGCCGAAGAATTTATCGATTATTTAAAGAGCATCGGTAGACTTGATGAAGCTGCCATAAAACTGGCTGAAATTGTCAATAATGATAAATTTGTTTCTAAAGAAGGAAAATCAAACTTTCAGGCAATTTACTTGGTTATTTTTAGTATGTAAAACTTACTAAATAGTGATTTATTTTTATGTTCAGTTATGGAATGAACTTTGTGAGATGATATCAAAGAATCCCTTAGATGTTGTTACTTTAAAAGTAGACGCTATAATTCGAGGTGGTCTTAGACGTTATACCGATCAGATTGGTCAGTTATGGAATTCCTTGGCCGATTATTATATTCGTAGAAGCTTATTCGAAAGGGTAATTATTATGCTTAATATTTTTTAAGTTGAATTTTTTTTATTATGAATTTTATTTATAGGCACGAGATATTTACGAAGAAGCGATTCAAACTGTTACAACATTTCGTGATTTTCATCAAATATATGATGCATACACTCAATTTGAACGAAGTATGATTGTTGCTAAAATGGAAGCTTCAGCTGAATCTGGGCTTAAACAAACAGGTACTATTTTGACTATTTAAAAGATATATTTGAATGAATGGCTAATGTTTTATTGGTTATAAGACGATGAAGACCTTGATTTGCGGTTGGAACGGTTAGAAGATTTGACAGATAGACACCCGTTGTTATTAAACAGTGTTTTATTACGTCAAAACCCACATAATGTTCATGAGTGGCATAAAAGAGTTAAATTATTTGAAGGAAAACCGAAAGAGGTGTGGCATTTATTTATTAGTAAACGTTTTATTAACTATTAATTAATGAACAAATTGTAGATAATTAGCACGTTTACTGAAGCGGTGCAAACTGTTGAACCAAAGTTGTCTTCAGGAAAATTATATACTCTTTGGGTCGCATTTGCAAAATTTTACGAAGAAAATGGACAAATTCCAGATGTAAGGGCAAATTATTTAATAATAAAACATTTTCAATGACTTGAATAATTTATAAATAGGCAAGAACGGTTTTCAAGAAAGCTGTTCAAGTTCCTTATGTAAAAGTAGAAGATCTTGCCAATGTTTGGTCTGAATGGGCTGAAATGGAAATTCGTCACGAGTAAGATAGTAATTAAAATTTGTAAAATTGAGTAATAATTGTAAATGTTTGATAGAAATTATGATGAAGCAATGAGTTTAATGCATAAAGCTACAGCAGCACCTCCACGAAAAGTGGCTTATCACGACGAGGTTTGTTTAATTAACATTTTTTATATTGAATTAACTTATTTTATTTGAAATAAAAAATTGATTTAGGCGGAAACAGTGCAGTCTAGACTTTATAAATCACTTAAGTTGTGGGCCATGTATGCAGATTTAGAAGAAAGTTTTGGTACCTTTAAAGTAAGTACTTTTTGTATAATATCAATAAAATTTGATTTATGGTTTTCATTTTTTTAGTCATGTAAAGCCGTTTACGATAGAATTATTGAGTTAAAAATTGCAACGCCTCAAATTATCATGAATTATGGACTTTTTCTGGAAGAAAATCATTATTTTGAAGATGCTTTTAAAGTAATTTTTCAACTTCATTCAATATGTTATTAAACCATTTACAATTGTAATTTTAATATAGGCATATGAAAAAGGAATTGCTTTATTTTCTTGGCCTCTTTGTTACGAGATTTGGACTGTGTATATTCATAAGTTTTTGGCCAGAGAAGTAAAACTCATATTCTATTAAAAATAATTCAATAATAATTCTTAATGTGTTGTAATCAGGGAGGTAAAAAACTTGAACGTGCTCGAGATTTATTTGAACAGTGTTTGGAAGGTTGTCCAGCTAAATTTGCGAAAGGTAATCTGCATAATTACTTTTGCAATATTTATTTTATTGCGGAAATTAATATATTTTATTATTTTTAGCTATATATTTATTATATGCCAAACTGGAGGAAGAATATGGTCTTGCGAGGCACGCAATGGCTATATACGATCGTGCTACTAATGCTGTTTCTCCAGAAGAACAGTTTGAAGTAGGCTATTTTTTTAATGTTACTGAATCGGTAATTAAATTTTTTTATTTTGCAGATGTTTAATATTTATATCAAAAAAGCCGCTGAAATATACGGCGTTACTTATACCAGAAACATTTATGAAAAAGCTATCGATACTTTAACGGATGATAACGCCAGAGTGATGTGCGTTCAGTTTGCTGATCTCGAAACCAAACTTGGAGAAATCGATAGAGCTAGAGCCATTTATGCTCATTGCTCGCAGATGTGTGATCCAAGGGTAATTATATCATTTAGTGGTGAATTTTAAATAATTATACTTATTGGATTGATTTTCTAAAAGATGACATCAGAATTTTGGGATACTTGGAAAGATTTCGAAATCAGACATGGGAATGAAGATACTGTTCGTGAGATGTTGCGAATTAAGAGAAGTGTGCAAGCCAAATACAACACTCAAGTATATAGTTTTAATTACGCGTAAAAGCTTTTTTTATATTAACTTGACGTGTTTTTACAGGTTAATTTTATGTCTGCTCAAATGCTGGCTGTTTCATCTCAGGGCTCGAGCACTGTTGCGGACTTGGCACCTGGTGCTAATGATGGAATGCGATTATTAGAAGCAACAGCCGCTCAAATGGCAAAGGAAGCAACTTTAGATAAGCCCAGAACAAGCCAAATATCATTCGTCAGGTAAATTAATAAGTGAACCTTAACCGAAATATTTAAATTACGACCCATTTTGTTTTACAGAGGAGGAGTTGAGAACATGGAGCAGACCTTGACTGAAATTTGTAAAACTACTAATCCTGATGAAATTAAGATAGACGATGATTTTGCAAGTGATGAAGACGCAGAGGTTGAAGGTAATAATATTAATTCGTTTTTTTTGCTTATTTTTACGCTTTTTAAAATTATTTTGAAAAAACAGAAGTTGACATTGAAAAGCAACCAGTACCAGGAGCTGTTTTTGGAAAACTTCAAAAAGACGACGATGACTAATTTTAATCAAAACCATTTTTATATTAATATCCAAATCTTTGCGATACATTTTTTTTTCTTATAAATTAGTTTCTTTTGTCAATTAACTTGTAGTCTTTATTTTTGATGGTACCTCCAATACGGCTTGATTAGCTACAACACTTGGATTATTTACGACCTCTCCCAAAGATTCCAAAATCTCCTTTCTATAGTCATCAAAGTCGCCGTCAATTTCGTTAATTGTTTTGGCTTCTATAACCCACAGTTGACAACTTGTTTCTCGAATTAATCTCTCGTCGTGGCTAACGATAATGACTCCTTTATAAACAAAAAAAAAATTAATTTCGTTTAGATAAAAGTAGAATTATAAAACGATGTACTGACCTCCTTTAAATTCATTAATGGCTTCTGCCAAGGCATCGATTGATTCAATGTCCAAATTATTAGTAGGTTCATCCTATTAAAGTATTTGATTAATCCGATTATCTATACGAGACACGAGTACACAATTACTAACCAAAACGAGCACATCAGGAGCGCTCAATGCCAATTCACACAAGGCAACTCGAGCTTTCTGCCCACCAGACAAATCACCATTTTTGATGGTGTGTGCATAACTAACTAAGCCAAATGTTCCTAATTGTTTCCTTGCATCTTGGTAATTAAGATTAAATAGACGCTAAACAAGAGTTTTAAATTAGAAACGTTTTAAAAACTATTTCTAAGAAACCCTTCAAATTATTACTTGCAAATACTCCACTGGTGTTTCTTCCAAATTAATATGTTCTCCAGAGTGTTGGTCAAATCTACCAATTCTCTATAAACGATAATTTCTTTAGTTTGATTTCATTTAATTATATTAAAACGGAATAATTACCAGCCTGTGATTTTTTCTAATCTCGCCAATCGTCTGAAAGAAGACAGTGTTAGTTTATAATCTTTAGCAGTACATTTACATTTAATTTTTCTTACTGGTGTGATGTCTCCCATTAACAACTTTAAAAATGTACTTTTTCCAACACCGTTAGGTCCAACAATAGCCACTATGATAGATCATCATCAGATTAATTAAAAACTCGAGAATATAAAATTACTGAAGTGCTTTACCTCGAGATGACATGTCTATACCAAAATCCAACTTCTTGAAAAGATAAGGTTGTGTCTCATATTTAAAATCGAGATCTGATATAAATAATTATGAAAGTCATTATTATTAAAAATGGATTTTATTTATAAAACCAAGATTCTTACTGTACGCTCCTAAAACGGGAGGATTTAGGTGAGGTGGACTCGGGAAGGAAAACTTCACGATGTATTCTTTAGGTCTTCTTAATAGTTCAGTAGGAAGATTTTTATCTTCATCGTTTTGTAATTTTTTCTTGTTTTTCTCTTGCTTTCTTGTTAAGTCTTCTTTTTGTTTTTTTTCCTAAAAATTAACAAAACATTTTCCATTTCAAAATGTTTAATAATTATAATTATTTAGCTAATTTTAAACACGTACTGCAACTTTAGTTGATTTTCCAGATGATTTCATATCTTTTAATCGTTTTTCTTGCTTTTCATATTCTTTGAATTGCTCTTTTCGTTTTTGACCTAACATTTTCTTAAACATAGCTGTATAGAAAATCAATATTAAAATCAAATCAAAATTAATAAATTTCGAAATTTCGTACAAAAGTTTCCTCTATAATAATAGAGTTTCTGTTGATCCAAGTGTATAACATCAGTACAAATATTATCTAAAAAGCTTTGGTCGTGAGATACGATCAATAAAGTTTTCTTCCAAACTTGAAGATAACTAATAAAATTAAACAGATCAATGAAACGTTCGCTTACAAAATAGTTTAAAAACTCAATAACTTACTTATCCAACCAAATTACTGCGTTCAAGTCCAAATGATTTGTAGGTTCGTCCAACAACAATAGTGTGGGCTCAATAAATAAAGCTCTGGCTAATGAAACTCTCATTCTCCATCCTCCAGAAAAGTTTTTAGTTGGTCTTTCTTGCATTTCTCTGCTAAATCCTAAACCAGCTAAAAGTCGGCGAGCTCTAGCTTCGGCAGAATCTGCACCAATAGCTCGAAGTTCTTCGTAAACTGCCTTTATTCGTTCGGATACTTTGTGATTTCCTTTTTCTTGTTCAGCTTCTAATTTTTTTATCTCTTCTAATAAAGCCGTCCTTTTAACATCTGCCTTCAGAACAGATTCCACCGCAGGAGTGTCATCAGCAGTTACCTCTATAATAAGTGATACAGTATAATTAGCAACGTTTTATAGTCGCAATAACAAAAGTTGTGTTTATTAAACCTGCCTTGCTCACAGTATAAAACATCAATATTTGGCGGAATATTTAAAATCCGCGAAGCTATATGTCTCAAAAGGGTGGTTTTTCCGTGTCTGAAAAGTTTAAAAAGATGTTACAAATTCAAAATCACATTATTTTTTACTTTATTACCCGTTAGGTCCAACCAAACCGTATCGTCTTCCGTCTGTAATGTGTAAATTTGCATTCACAAACAGATCCTTTCCTTTAGCCGATATGGAGAAATTATCAACTTTAATATCGATGGCATTTTCCATATTTGCCAGTTTTGCTGCTGATTGATCAGCTTGAGAAACAGTAAACTGTTCTCCTAAACTGTTCGTAGCACTTTTCTTGGTTAATGCTTCTAATTGTTTATCGTAAAGCATTTGTTTCTTTAACTTTTTCTTATCTTTATGCGATAACTTTTGCGTAGTTGCGTCATCTAATTTAACGTCATCTAATAATAAATTACGGTATTTTTTAAAACTTTTATTATTTTTTAGATTTGAGAAAAAATACCCATTTTTGATGATAGATCTTCATCTTCGTCGCCACTTTCTTTATAATCGCCTACATCATCGTCGCTGTTCTCAGCGCTATCTTTCTGTCTCCTATCGTTTTTGGACTTGTTTTTCTTTGATACAGGTTGCGGAATATCTTCTTCTTCACTATCTTGATGCTTCTCCGATTTTTTATTCGAAACTTGCTTCTCTTGTTTCGCGGGTTTATTTTTCTTTCCTTTCGATGATTTTTTTGATACTCCTTCGTCTTCACTCACTTGAACGCTCTCTTCCTCACTCTCATCCCCTTTCGATTTCTTCGTACCCTTTTTCTTCGAAGATTTCCCTTCTTGATCTACTTCAGTCCCTTTAGATGACGATTTCTTTGCTTTTGATTTTTTTCCGCCGGCGTTTGTGTCATCGTCCGATACGTCTTCTTTGCTCACCACGTTTCTAACTTCATCGTCTTCAAAATCTTCGTCTCTTTTTGAAGATTTGCCCTTTTTACTCTTTTCTTCATCCTTCGCTTTGTTCTTATTCTCCTTTTTCGGCATTTTCTTAATAATAAATTAGTTTTTCAGCTGAAATTAGGTTAAATATGTAAAGTTTTACAACACTTTCATTCAACGTCACCTTTTGAATTATACAGTTTTAATGCTTACAGATTTATTGCCGGTGGATGTATCGTCTCTTCGTTAATACAAAAAATTTAAAAATATAATTTTTTAATAAGTTTATATTAATAATATTATACTGTATTACCTAATTCTTACTTTCTGATCAAAAAATTGCACCACAGCTATGAAACGTGAGCGAGTCACCTGTGTGACCAAAGCAGACGGTAACAAATCATTACGCTATGACGCTTTTGCTTTTTACCTACGGACCGACGATTCCTAGAAAAATTGGCAATATTATTGAGAAGCGGAAGTAGCGACTTAGGGTTCACTTTTAAAGCGTTCAAATTAAAATATTCACGACCAAATAGTTCACCACTTAATTAGCATTCGTGAACACTTTAGCGCGACAACCCGGGAAAAGTGTCAAGTCGGTGATAACAACGGATGATTAATCACAATTTAATTAATGGTATGTATAATTATCTAAATAATGTTATTTCAAATTTTTAATCTAGTTTCGATAGAGTTAATATAAATTAAAAAAGGTAGGCATTTTTACCCATTAGGCTTACTATTTACTTTTATAATCAGCGATTAATTATACGAGGCTTAGGCCCGATTTAAGCGTCTCGTAAACACCAGTACAGTAATATTATTAATTCTTGATTTATTTTTCATCTTCTAGAACATCGCGTTTAGAAAATATCAAGTGTTTTATAGTATTGTGAAGTCGGACAATGACGTATCGATTTATTAATAACTGAATGAGCTTCAACTGGAATTTAATTGCAGTTAGTAATTAATTACATGCGTGTCAGTATAGCTACAGAGATCAAAGATTGGTTGACAGACATCAACTCCCTCCCTCAAGATCCACGCAAAGCTAAAGGTAAAGCAACTTGTTACATAAACTTTTTCAACTTTATTACCGTATGTAGACTATTTAAAATCAATAGCTGGATAAAACAGCCGCAATCTTCATGTTATAAATTGTAAAATTTGATTAGTTTCGAACGGTATTCACCGTGCCTGGCTGCATCGATTCCAGCTTGATCGAGTTCGTACCATGAAAGTTGGCGCGCACTTCAATATCCCCGATTTAAACTAGCTAGACTACGAAATATGGGGTGTGATGTAAGAAAAGTTTACAAGGTATAAGAACAAAACATGTAAGTTAACGTAATACTATGCAGGAGGCGATCGAGAACACTTTCTATTAAGCTGGAATCAATTCAGCGCATAGTGAGTAGGTTCAATGCGTATTGCTGCGTGTGTTGAGGTCGAAAGACAATATTTTAAACACAGAATGTTAAAAAAAAGTTCGTAAAAGTAAAGTTTGTCATGTGGCACTGAAATATTTAAATCATTACAAGGATTTAATACTTATTCAGTTGGGTGAACGTTTTTTTATGGACGCGCAGTGTAGTTGCATGGTAATAATATTGTTTTATATGCGTTGGTGGTTAGAATCACTTGGATCATACACCGCAGAATTGTATGAACAATTTATAATATTCGTTTATCAGACTTCAGAGATAGTTTTTAATTGCATATGGCAGGTCTATCGCTTTTCCAACTTGTACGTTGTTACATACAGTGAGATATAAAGTTTCGATCAAATTTTGCTTTGTAGCAGCGCTATTTCTTTAAAGTTGGTTTTTATGATTGTCAATATCAATCAATTTAAAGTTGTTGTATTTTTTTTAATTTTAATTGGGAGATAAAGGGATTTTAATAACTTCGATATTATTGAACTGGGCGCCAGGGCAAAAGAGAGAAATAAAACGGTAAATTAATTCAAGTTTTTACATCAATATTTAGACTTTTAAGCAGACAAGTTGATTCAATGTCGAATATAATTACTGTATTGTGATTTTACTGCGCAGTAGAATGAAAATTGTGCTTTTTAAAAACATTTTCTTGCCAACAACAGACCGGTCATCGTATGAGGCGAGAGAAAAAAAAAAATATAATTTTGTCATAAACCGCAACGTGATAATTGATTATGTATCCCATTGAACAGTACAAAAGAATCAGTTTTGTTGTCACCGAATAAAAAACGGGAGCAGAAGGTCGAATATATCGTCCAAAAAAAAAAAAAAAAAGATAGAGGGGTTGCATTGAACCAGTATAGGTAGGGAGGAGGGTTCCTAGAACATATTTCTTACACGGAACGGTGGAACGGAACCGGCACGGTACATAACTCATTTTGTAATTGAAAAGTTTTTTTTTTTATATTATTATTCTTCTTTCTTGACGAGAAAGGTGTTGTGTGCGTCACGATTGTGTAGTCGGTGTGGATGGCTTTCATAACCACATCCATATGGATACAATTGATGGTTCTGGTTGTTAGTGACGCTCCTCCCCTCCCTCCCTCTCCTCTCTCTCTGAATAAATATAAAAATCCCTCCTGTAATTTATTCATGCATGCTTCTCGGCATGACCATAAAAATCTATTAGCTTTTTTTTTTATTATTATTAGTATTATTTCGGGTAGGCGAGCGAAAAGTAGCGCAGCAAGTCGAGTGAGCATGTGGAATATTGTAAAAATGTCGTGCGGAATGAATAAGAGTTGTGGCATTGAGGTGTTAAAGTCGATGATATAAAAAGAGCGAGAGAGAGAGAAAGGACCTGTTTCGTGTAGAAATTCACTCGGCCAACTGCTTGCTTTTGTGCGCAGTGGCTGGTGGAAGTGGTTGGTGGCTAATGTTCTCGCCAAATGTTCTTCTCTCGTCGTCCCTAACATCTACTTTAGGTTCTCGGAAATCCCAAATGACTAACTTGTTACGCAACCTAAAAAAGTTGTTAAGTTGAAAACGTTTTATGACTCGTATTTAGTGCAATCACGGGATGCAATATGTTCCCTGATCGCACGAACTTCATCTCATGCTGCTTTCGTTGTTTGCCCTGGTCTCTCGATCTCTCGGTAACGTCCATCAATCGCGGGGGGAAAAAAATTAAAACATGACTCGATTTAATATTTGGCGATTTACAAAATTATAATTTTCATTGCTTTAAAGTTTAGAATTATTGAAGTTATTATTAATTATAGTATTTATAAAAGTTATTTGAACTTCTATTACGGTATCTATATTAAATCACAGTACCGGTACTGTAACAAAGTTAGGTTTTTTAAAATAACAATTTTGAAGACGATATTGAAACAGCCATTGATAATAATAATAATAAAAAAAAAAATAATAATTTGCAAATTTTTGCTGAATAATTAAATGTGACTTTGCAAACATTTATTTTTTCCAAAATAAAATTTTAAGAACTTTTTTTATGAAAGAAAAAGAAGGGCATTAATTACGCTCGATTTATTTTCCATTGCTAACTTTTTTTAAAAAAAAATTTTTTTTTTTTTTTTGCTATTTTTGTAACGTTTATGACGGATTTGTTGTAAGTTTTCGGAAGTGAATGTCCCGTTAGTTGAGGCCACCTGTCACGTTCTGTTTCGACGAGACTTGTGCGGATACGAAAGGGTCTTCCTTCGGTCCGCGCGCTTTTTATCTCCCTTATTCAAATCGACTATTTTCTAATGCTTCATCTTTTCTTCTTTCGCTTTTTATTTTGATGGATATCTACATTTTGATCCCTAGTTTTTTTTATTTTTTTTTTATTATAAGTCGAAGCAGGGATACGGTGGAAGGGGCGTTTGTTTTATATTTATACGTCGTTATTACTAGTGCTTCTCCTCTCTGTCGCTCACTCTCTTGGCAGATGCCGAATAAGAAAGGACAAAAGTCAAATTAAACGGAACATTACCCTTGTTATTCACACTCGTTCTTTGCTTATTTATGCGAGTGCTGACTTATCTGTGACATTTTTTTAAGTTAAAAACTCGTTCCTATCTTTTGCTCCCTTTCATCGAAAATAATAGTATTATTACTAGAATAATGGCGGTATGATAATTCGCATATGCGCTTATAATTTTTAATACCAGCTTATAATATTTATGGTTAAATTTTATTTTTCTTTTTTTCAAGCTATTATTAAGTATTCAAAATTTTGTCATTTTCCTTGCTATTAGGTAAATATAAGAACATAAGCATTTTTGATGTCGATACCCGGTGTACGCTGCCCTGAGAAGTCTCATTGCTTTTGAAGATTTGTGATACTTCAGTACTTTTTGCTAAGGAGTTATTTCTTTATTTTATTATTATTATTATTATTCTTATTATTTTTTTTTTTTATAGAATATAGACACAATTATAAACCTCGATTAACTGCTGTATGAAGGGTCTATTTTGTTCCGTTTTACCGAAATTAATTTACGTGAAAGCTTCTTTTCAAAATTTTGGTGTAGTATTTTCTGACTGGACTTTGAAAAGTGATTTTTATAAAGCTAAGAATTAAATTTTTGGGGTTGTTTTTAATGAAAGCCCCTATTGAAAAAAGTTTAATTTACTGTGCTTCGAGATGATTGTATTTGCAGCGGGCTTATTTTTAAACTAACGACTTACTCTTTGTTTACAAACTGCCTTAACCTGCCAGTAGTAAAAATAATCGCCTTTATAAACGTCCCGGTGAAGTTCCGACTCCCCATCTGTTTCCTGGCGATGGTCAGTTTGCGCGTGCCGAGCCCGGCTGACGTTGACCAGCTGCGATCAGGTAGCATGTGTGAAAATGTGAATAGCGTTTCCGAAGGTTCCCCCCTTTATTAGCCTATCTAGTCTAATCATATCAGCAGGTCAGCGTTTGGTCATTTCTCTCCGGTTAAGATATTTGACCCTTCCAACTGAATGGACGAGTGATGAGTCGTGACCGACGTCACAGCGTGACCACACGCATTGTATACGTGTATAAGTTCAGTCCGCTGGTCAGTCGCTATTTAACTGACCATTTCATTCATCCATCATTTTTTTTTTTTTCAATAGAATTTCAAGCTTTTTGTTCAACATTCTACTCTTTTAATACTCGAGCTTTTTGTTGTAGAAAAGGATTCGTACTCTTTTTCTCCCTCAACTAAGAGCGCAGCACAAGCGGCTTATCTCTACCCCTTCTCCTAACTCCCCTTTTGTTTGACTCAATTGTTAATGCATTGTTAAATAACGAACGGATGATACGTTAATGAATAACTTTTAATTTAGTGCAGCGCCGAGTGGAATGGAGTGGAATTTGGCGTATCACGCGCGAGTGTGTGTGTAGAGAGAGACAGAGCAATAATTTCTGCGAATGCGTTTGTTTGGGAGGTGAACTTTTCTACATCTGCACTATTTTACTTTGCGATTTACTTTTTAGGTAACTTCGGAGACGCATTTAATTAAGAGAGGGGAAGGGGTGGGGGGTGATCTTCCTGAGGCTCCTGCTTTCCGCAAATAGAGTTTCATCTATTTGGAAGCAGAGATGAATGGTACAGCTGCTCGATTTTAATTTGGACGAGGACGCCCTGGTTACGCCCCTGCGAATGTTCTACTTGCATTCAGGCTCGACGAGTCTATTAATCGAAAAGCAGATGATTTTTCGAAAATATAGTGCAACTCGCAATTTTATCAACCCCAATTACTGTATATACGGAATTTCAGTCAAACGAAGCACTATTTTGGATTTTAAATTATTTTTATGGATTTTTTTTTTCTATTTTTCATTTGGGAAAATTGCTCTTTTTTTTTTTTTTTTTGGAATTTTTCGTTTCACAAATTATTATTAAGGGTTTTTCTGAGAATATTTTTTTCTTAAATTTTGCTTTTTGGTTTGCAATCAAAAAAAAATTTTTTTTTTTTTTAATTTACGTAATTTCCGATTTTAATTTTTGGTTTATTATTTTTGTTTCATCTGTTTGAATTGTTTTCAATTTAAGGACGTGGTGCATCATTAGTTTGAAAATGATTTTGAATATCTACTTTTTTGGGGGGTGGGTGATATGTGCACACATGGTCGATTTATTGCTTTAAAACAGTTTTGTTTACTTTTGGCTATAGCTAATACAAGATATATAGCGGTGGTGAAAGTGCTGCATTTGTTATTTTAGCCTTTATATCTAGAGATGTGGACAGATAAAACATGGCAAATTTGTTTTAGGCTGATAGATTTTTTTTTTTTTTTTGATTCTTTCCTGCTTCGCATCTGTCACTTTTTTTTTCTCTTCGTCTTCTTCACAAATTAAATACTCATCATTTTGCAATTGCTGGGATGTCGCGTAGAGAACGATGTTAAAAATGCTAAACTCATTTTTCTTCATCATATTTTTCATTTAATATTAATAAAAAAATTTTTTATTGGTATGGTAACATTTTAATACTACGCTATGTAAGTTACGGTATATAAAAATTATGAGTGCTGAATATTCTCAAAATTGATTTTTGATTATTTTTTTTTTCTTTATGATTTTTTCGATTTTTTTTTTGTAAGTTATTATTTTAAAGATTTCACTTTATTAAACATGGTCGTTATGGTTAAAAACCTTATGCTTTTAATTTTTTAAAAAAAAAAGGTTTTTTCTTTATTATAATTATTGAGATGTTTTGATTGGTAATTTAACAGTCAAGTATGAATTTACAAACATTGACGTTTCTTTACATAGAAATATTTTATTATTATTATTATTTTTTTTTTTTTGCTATTATTGGAATTGCTTTTTATTTTGTTGTTGTTTTATTTTTTTGAGACCCAGAGACCACTGTCGCTCGCCTTTTGGCGTCGAATGCGGTTGATGGAGTGCAAAACGATAAGGCTGTTCTATTAGGAATTGATCATTTCCTTAGGTCCACGTGCGCATTTATTTGCAGTGCTCAAGGTAGCACGTGTCGATTGTTGAGCTGGATGCGAGTAATTTGTTTCACCCGATGGAGTGCACAATAAACACACTCCATTTGTAAGCTGCAGGGGCGGGGCATCACCCTCCTTCCCTCCTGCCTTCCCGTTACGTAAATTCGACTGAAAGGGAAATTAAAAACGGAAGTTATCTTCATATCATAAAATGTCATTATTTACTCAGCGATTATCGATTTCATTAGACTATAGTGCTGCTCGGCGTTTATTTCCTGCCTGCCTGCCGCACGACTCGTAAAGTAATTTTCGTCATTAACTTCTTTTTGTTCACCTACTGTTTGCAACGGAAACCGAAAAGTGAAATAAATGAAAGCTATATACAAAGAAGTACTTTAGTGATATAATAATAAAAATAATGACTGGGGAAGTAATATTAAAAAAAAAAAAAGTAATATTTTTTTGTAGTGGTTTTTATTATTTTCATTTATCATATTATTTGCTTATGTAAATCTAAATTAGTCAAACGGTTTTTGGTAATGAGCGCTAAATGCTTTTTTTTTTTTTTTTTGCATTTAAAAATGCAAACATAGAGTTAAATATATATCTTTGCTCTAAAACCTTATTTTTTAATTGAAAACATTTGAAAATGGCAAAAAAAAGGGGGCGCACAATCGAATTTTTAATCGTAAAAATGGAACCGTATCAAAAATCTAATCGAATTTACAAATGTTACTATAATTCGCTCAAATGAGATCTAGTAAATAACATTTTAAGTTTCAATTTAAAATCTCCCACCAATTACCGGTACAATAATAATAAATAGTTCTTTTATAATTTGTTTAAATTGAAAAGCTTAGGTACTAAAATGTAATTCACGTACCGTACTTGAAAATGGCTTGAAACTTGCGCAAATGGAGGCTAGACAATAATTTTTTGTCTAAACTTTCATTCCGAAAAAGAAAAACTCTCCGGAAAAAAATAGATTTTTTGAGGGGCGGGAGGAATTCAATTAAATTTGCATCGAGCGTAGTGTGTGGTTTTGATATGACTGAACTGATTCTCGATATCTTTCTTCTTTTTTTTTTTTGTTGAAATTGAAGAGTGTTGGTCGTGTTTGAAGTGCGTTCGTGTGGCTTGTTGCTGGTTTGTATTTTATCAAAACTTCTGCCGCTGTTTGTCCTAGTCTAAGCCTGTTTAAACGAAAAGAAGCAGTTTGTCGAGTGCCGATGTTGTTTAATAAATAATAAAAGAATTTTGGGGGAATAGAGGAGAGGGATATAAAAAAAAGAAGCCCTAACGAGTGATGGGCAAAGCTCGATCTAAGCACATGGAAAAGAGAAGCTTGAAAAGACTGTCGCTTTCTCTTTACTCGCTGGCGTTCCGGTTCATTCCTTTCGAGAAATATTTGTTCAACGTGACGATGTGAAATAGATCCACCCGCTGCGGTTCCATTTCGTTCGCCTTACTTCACACGAAATCGGGTCCGATGACTTTCGACTTGTTTCCTTCTATCGAATCATTTGAAAAAAGGGTGTTAGGGGGTGAGTTTGTTATACTGTAGTAGGTGGCGGGGAGCGAGGAAGAGACATTAAACACACAATTAAACGAGTGTTAGCGCCGAAAAATCAATCTTTTCGCTTCCGAACTTTTACTTCACTCTTTTCGTTCCGTCGCAAATCTGGTTAAAATTCCCCCCCGACTAATTCGATCAGAAAATTGTCCGTCAAAATACTTTCAAACTTATTAACTCGAAATTTCGATTCGATAAGTACACTCGAATTTTATTAATACGCTTTTATTAGCTTCACCTGACCGTATAAGAGTATAACAGTATAAGAGTATAACAGTATAAGAGTATGTA
>JAQGAZ010000250.1:0-78371 GCA_034692225.1 Polydesmus complanatus | reverse complement strand
TTTTTTAAAGAAATTAATGTTCGAAATAGCGAATTGTGCGAAAGTAGAGTGTGCGAAAGTAGGGGGCCGCCTGTAGTGTAAAAAATGGCTATAACTTGGTCCCTCAAAAATGCAGACCACACCCATAGTTTGATAAATATATAGATATTAATAGATTCCGCAGCTCAAAAAGTTTAAAAACCACAAATATTTGATTATATAGTTGGGCCTAATTAATATTTTTATTTAAAAGGTATTTTGCGCGTGTGAGTTTTACTCTCGTATTGTATGTTTGGTTGCGTCACTTTACGAACACTCTGTGTTTAAAAAACTTTAAATTTTTAATCCTGTATTATTTTCCTACGTTTTATCAGTAAACATTATTACAATGAACTTTAATAGACTAATCTTGGTTTGTAAAGTAGAGGTAATAACGTTAAATTTTAAATATATAAAAAATTTCATTAAGTTATAAATTTGATAAAACGTTTCAATGACAACATAATTTTACAGAATTTCATTGTAATTATTTGTAAAAGTTCAACATTTTTAGTAATAATATTCTAATACATGTAAGTTACATGCAATCATGATAACAAATTCTTTTATCAATAGCACAGAAAACCTAAATATAAAACAGTTAACTCATTTACCAGTTAAAAAATTTTTTTAGCTTTCGGAAAGTGTTGGAATTGGAGCCACCTATTCCAATTGCTATTATGAGAACTAAATATGCAATCATAACGAGAGCAAAACAATGTTTGGATGCCAGACGATTTAGCAAACCATTAGATCTTCCAGGAACATTGGAAATCGACCTTTAAAAATAAATAATACTTATTAAACTGAATAGTAATGATTAATAACAAGCCACAATCAAAAAGTTTCCAGAACGAGTTTTAAAACTACTGAATTATTATCTTGTTACGGTTATATGGAACAACTACATTACGAAAGCAGTGTGGGTGAATGAAATTGATGTTTAGAAACTTTTATGATCTTCTAGACATATTTTTTCAAGAGAGAACGGCAACTGGAAATATATCTTTCGAAACTTTTATATCAGCCATTTTGCAATTAAGACAGCTGCAACTTTGAAAGATTGATTTTTCCAAAATTCTTACGCAAAAGTTTTAAATTACTGTACTTTTAGAATTTAAAAATATTGAAAACAAACAAACAAAAAAAAAACACTCAACAACAATTGCACTCCCCCAAATTGTTCCATTATAAAAATTGAACCAAACAAATTTTTAAACCTAATGCCGTTGTGGAAATTTAATTGACTGCGCTTGAGTAAAAAAATGCAATTACTTAGAATTTGATGTTTGAGCGTATATCAATAAATATTTAACTCTCAAAAGTTCATCATTTTGAACAATGTAGTATTTTTCAGGAATTTTTCCAGCATCGCCGCTGTTTCTCTTAGCTTTTTTTTTTTAATATAAAACAAATTGTAGGTTATACACAAACATGAAAATTATAAAAATGCAACTATTACGTCGTTTTGCATTGCAACAGACTTTGGCATCAGGAATAATTTCACATACAGCAATGCAGCTTAATCGGTCTCCAATTTGGCTTCTGGACCAGCCCTGACCCATCTGACTATATGGCATACAAACGTGCAACTCACTTGATAAATACGTTCCTTCTCCAAACAACGAATTCTGTAATTCAACCTTTCGTAATTAATACGAATAAAATGGTTGGGATTGAAATCTACCTTATTTAAGTGATTGCAAAGTCCATTATGAAGTATGGAATGAAAATTCTCAATTCGACTTCCATGATAGGCATAAATCAAATCTCGACCTCTTCTTTCATTTTCAAATTTAATGTTGACTTCATGACTAGCTTCAACTTCGAATATGTGAGTCGGTGACGCTGTATTCACAGTTTGACCAGTAAGTTGTTTAATCTCACTAAACTAAAATCAATTAAAATATTTTAGTAAATAATATGAAATGTCTTCAAATACAATGAAATGTCTTAAAAACACAATCTTCGTAATTAGATTTTGAGGTCAATTATAAATTTTCAAAAAAGTTTGTAATTACAGTAATTGAATTAATAAATTGTAACTTATTTAAAAAAATGTTTTAGTCGCTTTTCCAAATCGCAAAGCTATATTATTAATTTGGGAAAAATCAGACAAATTAATGAAGTTCTTATAAACATACAATTTTAAATTCTATTCACGTTAAAGAAAAGTGCAAAAAAATATTCGAAAAACTGACATTTCACCGTAATTTACGTACCTACTGTGTTCTTATTGACGTTTTTCAGGGTAAAAGTTTTCGTATCCAAAATCCAAGACAGCAATTGATAAACGTCCAAATTTAACGAAGACCATTTGAAACCACTTTCAATCGCCGGAATCGAATCAGTTAAACATTTCTAAAAAAATTAATAAAATTTAATGCACTATAATTATGACGCTGCAAAAAATTATTAATCAATAATAATCTTGAATTACGCTTCACGTTTCACAGATTTAAAACACCTGACTCACGTAAATGTATTTAATATAAATTTATCGCAGTTTCACCAGATTTCAAGGTCATTTTTTTTTTGGCAAAATAATTTAATACTCTCTAATCCGCGCTCCAATAACATAAAATATGATTAAGATACAGTAAAAATACAGTTACCAGTTTATCAAAATTCTTCACCGGTCCGTCAGCTGTTTGCATGACACACTGTGGAGGAAATGGCCTTAAAACGCTATCTTTCCTGTAATTGTTTAAAGCAGCAACCAATAAACTAATAAGGAGATCGCAAGAAGTTGCATCAGAATTAATTCTTGGAAAATAACGGGAAAGAAAGTTTTCCTGGTGGATTTGATCGTTGGTTGGAGACTGCTTAACCGAGTTCAACTTCGGCGTTAATGAACTGTCAATCAATTGCGGAGGCTGCTGGTCGCTTTCTTCCATTTTTAATTCGCAGTTGAAGAAGCAAATGCTACGGTAAACAAAGCTGCGCAGATAAGTAAATTATTATAATATTTTATATTAAAAATTTCATTAAACCTGACTCCTCTTCATTTTTTTTTTTTACCTTTCGTTATCAGCGGTCTCCCCTTTTTAATCAAAATGGACAAGTTCCATCGCTAATGATTAACAACGCCTTTACGAGTTTGTTAAAAGAGTTGACGTGAAATTTAAATTAACATTCAACATTAAAGGTAATTGATTGCAGTTTTTGATACTTTGCAAATTCTTCAAGCGCACAAATACAGTACTGTATTAAGAAACAGATTTTTTAAAAACTGTAAATTGCTGCAACCGCCCACTCAAACGATTGAAACTGAAAACACGTACAAGCGCAGATTAGCAAATATAGCAAAATGCGGAAAAACGCAGGCACACTGCCGCAAAACTTTGATAAATACAGAAAAATACCGGTAAATTTAAATTAATTACAGTACTGTACCTCTACCATTCTGATTATTGAAAACAATGAAAAGTAAAAGGCAAACAGTAGGGGGCCAGTTATGATACGTATGAACAATAATTTTATCCATTTTTTTTAATTTGTTGCCATTAAAAGCAAATTTAATTATTAATAAATAAAACCTTAATGTTGATATCGGTACTGTACATGTACTGATACATTTAATTTATTTGCCAACTTTTAGTTTTTTGTTATTGGGATTATTGTATTGAAAGTAATTATTGTAGAAATATTAAAAAAAATTGTACATTGTTTTATAATCCATTTTTGATTTTTGAATTTTCGTATTAAAAGTAAAAAAAAAAAATCTTTCTGTGATGAAATGAATTTTCAATATGTTAATACTGTAAATAAAAGAAACTTTGCTAATTAACTTTTTTTAAAAAAAAAATGTAAATGCTAAACCACATTCAAAATAATCCAATTCTTGATTTTAATAAAATTAATTAAAATGTTTTTAAACAAGTACACCTGAAATTAAAAAAAACTGAATATTATTTTTTTTGGGTCAAATTTATGGTTAAAAAGTCTGCTTTGAATATTTTGATATATAAATTTGCTTAAGCGTTTAATTAAAAATTAATCAAATTTGCAGAATTAGTACGAATTATATATAAAAAAAGTATAATTTTTAGATAATTTAATTTAATTAACTTTAATAAATCATATTTTTTAAAGAAAATGTTTCAATTCAAATCTTTTTGATCATTTTCATTTTTTAGATACTCGAACTATGGATCCAAGTCCTGAAATCAATATTAACGGAATGCATTTTGGCATTTTTCAAAAATTGTGTAATTCTTTAGATGCCAACGAAAATTGGCGCCAGCTTATAACAGTTATACCTCAATTTTACCTGGAGTAAAAAAAAATTAAATTTAAATTTTAATATACTATATAAGTAAATATAATTAAAAATAGCATGCAGCAATTAGAAAAAGAAAACAGGCAAAAAAGCGCCTCGACGCTTCTATTGAAAGAAATGGGAAATAAGGGATGTAGTGTTGACAAACTCATTTCATATTTAGAGGAAGTGAAATTAGAAGAAGCTTTAATTCACATAAAAAAATATGGTAAATTAAAACATTTAATTTATATAATATTTACAATTAAATATGTTTTTTTCAAAAACTAAAATTAGAGCCTGTGAAAATTATTAGCCAATTACCGAGTGAAATTAGCACCTTCGAAGGTCTTTTTAACCAATTTAGCATGGAATGCTTAGCTACCGGATTTCCATCGCCAAAATACCAATGGTTTATCTTTGATGAATCCATCAAAGATTGGAAAAAACTGGAATGCCAACAAAGTAGTCAATTGATAATAAAACCTGTCAGGCATGAAAAAATATTACTACCGTATTTCAAACTTAAATTATTTTGAACAAATTTAAATAATATTTTAGACTTATTGATGAGGGAAAGTACTGCTGTGCAGTTTTTAATACAAATCCAAGAAATATAGATGAAGATTCCAATGCTTTTAGTAATAACATGCATCTTAAAATTAATCGTAATATTAATGCCCCTGGTAAAATAAACATTATTTCCAAATATTCTCTGTAAATAATGAAGCTAAATTAAGCCTCTTTAAATTATTTATTTTAGAAAATAATCAATCTCCTCCAGTTATAATTAAACAACCTTTAGCTACAAATAAAAAAGCTTATCAGGGTTCGAGTCTTAAATTATGTTGTAAGGCTGAAGGCGAAATGCCCATCACTTACGAGTGGTATCGAAATGGAAATCCAATTCCAGGTTCTTATTTTCCCTAAATCTCTCTGATTCTTATTTTATATACGAAAATACTGTTTTTAGGTGAAGACAGATGTAATCTCACCATGGACATGAAACCTATAAACGATGTAACTGAGTTTACATTCCAGTGTCGCGTCTCCAATCGTTTTGGCTCAACCCTTTCTAACCTTGTGGAAGTACGTTTATCATTGCCAACTTTGCCAAAATCTCAATTTATGGGTAAAAATCTACATATCGGCAAAATGCAATAACTTAATTGTTTTGACCAAATTGTTTTAATTTTTTAAAGCTGAAGATAAAGTTGCCTTATTATTTGCCAATAAAGATTATCAAGAGGGCAAATTAAATTCAGCCGCATTCGATGCCACATCTTTAGCACTTGATTTGCGAGAGATGGATTTTAAAGTAATAAATCTTATTAATTTAACCAAACAAGAGATGGAACGAGCCATTGAAATATTTTCCGAGTTAATTGATTCTGGAGTTTACGGTAGGCCTGCAACTAATTAAAATTACTCAATAGCTGAATTAATTAATAAAATTATTATAGTGGTGTTTTATTATTCGGGGCATGGTTATCAATGGAATGGACAATTGTACATGCTTCCTGTTGATGTTGAAGACGATTGCACGCCATCTAATTGCTTGTGTTTGGAGTATGTCTTAGAGAAATTTCATTTGAAAGATCCAGCTTTGTGTTGCATGATAATGGATACGTGCAGAAAAGATCCACCAACGTAAAATATACTTTATAAAAGACATTTAACAAAAGACAATTGCTATAATTGCATGCTAAATTCATATAAAATTTAAGTGATCTTATTATACCTAACATAGTGAAGAGTTTTAAAATGTTCTACAGAATCAGCTTAGTCAAAATTAATAAAAATTAAAATGCGGTGTTAATTGATTTCATATGCAATTTATAACACTTATAGGAGTAGTTGAAGTAATTAATGTTAAAAAGCTGTTCAAATAATTTTACAGTAGCCCTGTTGCGGATGTGACTTATAAACCAAGAGTCAACAGAAATACTTGCATTGCATTTGCAACGTGAGTATTTTATTTAATTGCGCTAATATTTAATTAAAATAGTTAATCCTTTCATATAGGACATACTCCTGCAGCGCGAGAGAGGGTCCTTTAGGAGAAAATGGCATTTATATGAAACATTTATTGAAATGCATTAAAGCCAACGAATCAATAAATGAAGTTTTCTATAAAGTGAATTATAGTAAAATATTCAATTTTTTTTTAATAATGTATAAATATTAATAAATTGAATTGCGCAGGTATGTCGACCGATCCATCAGCGAGCCAAATTCAGTTTCCTGAATTGACCAGTAAACTTGGGCAGCCGTTGAAATTTACAGATAAAATTGTGTCAAACGATTATGCTAAATCTGAGTTAAGGAGAAAACATTACGAGCACCTCATTTGTAAATAGATTTATATACCGTATAATTAATAAAGACATGTCAAATTAATTGTCTATTAAAAGCATGCAAACCGAGCGTTTCAATTCCGGTTGACGTGCCAGGAACTACAATTTATTTGCAGTTGGAACCATATGACGAAATTGTTCACAACGTCTTAAGTGTTAAAGTATTAGTATCAAGCGATAAAACCGATCATAAATGTTCAGCTGTGATTAAGGAAATTGTTTCCGATTTAAACGTAAGATTTAGATATGTAACGCAAATTTTAACGTATTGGTTTAAATATTTTATACTGAGAATATACAGTAATTTTTTTTTAATAATTACATTTATAGAACGGGGCATTGGAACAAAATAAAGAAGATGATTGTGTACACATTTACGACATTCACAAAATTAAAGTAAGCAAAAGAATGTTATTTTCTTAAAAAAATCTGAAATCTAAAAATTGATTGTTCTAGGAGCCGCTAAAGTTGGAAGTTGCGATCAATTGCAAATCCTACATTGCTACCTTAGGTTATCCATTAATTTCGAAAATGAAACTATGGTTACCAATGGTTAAATCTAATACTTAAAAGAGTTTTAAAATATCAAAACCTTTAATTTTTATTTTCAAAATCTTTTGAAACAAAATAATCTTGAAATTTCAATTTCGGTTTAAATTAAATTTATTTTTATTAACTTGGTTTTAAAATGAATTTGTATTATGTGTGCAGCCTGTGTTTGCAATGTTGTAGCCTACATTTTTGAATAAATTTAAATTTCTTCGTATGATTGTGTTAACTAATTTTGTAACTTCTTTGTGACAATAAAATTTATTAAATAGACTATTTAATAGCCTATTAATAGGCTATTCAGTAGTGCGAATTTCAGACTTGAAATTCGAATTGAATTACATTAAAAAAAGACGAATCGAGGTAAATATTTAATCTCTTTTATGTTGTGCTCATTAAATAAAAGGATTTTAAGCCAATAAAGTGTTCTCAAAATACAGTAAGCTTAATTAAATAATTGCGAAATCTAATTACAGTATGGCTCTTTTTTTACACAAGATCTATTTAATAAATAAAATGTAATTATTTGTATTTTTTATCTGTATATAGCGTCACACGATTATGTAAGTTCCAAGAAAATTTCAAAAAATGTAGCGCGGAGTACCAAACAATTATCACAAAAACAAATAAGGACATAGCAATTAGAAATAAAACGTCGAGTAAGAAATATTGATGCCAATAGAGATTATCTACGTTACTTTTCAAATGATGAGCACCTTTATGTTTCACAACATATTCAACCCAATAAGCGGCTAAATCAACCGGTTGGACAGGTCGATCTTTGATCAGAACCGAAGCTCTGTCTGCAGAATTTTTATACCTAATTTAGAGAAGAAAAAAAAACTTTTTTTTAAAAAAAATGTTACTTTTACAACTTTTTTAATTGTTTGTTTTACTTTGGATCGTTCAACATGTTTGTAATTATTTCTCGCAATTGTTTGGCCGTAAATGAACTGTAATCCAAATATTCACCAAATCCGACTCTTTTGGCGTGCTCCATTGCGTATGGATGGTCCCCAAATATTGGAAATCCTAAAATTGGAGTTCCGTGATAAGCTGCTTCTTGGGTACTTAACAAGCCGCCATTATTAATGATTAAACGTAATTTTGGATGGGCTATTAAAATTATATTTGTCAAAATTCATAACATTAATTTGATAAGTTACAATATTTTACCGAGAAGATCTTGCTGTGGAATCCATTTAACCTGGCGAAAGTTTTTCGGAAAAACCGAAATATTATAATCGCTTTTCCATAAAATTATTTGTGGAAGACTTCCCAACACTTCAAGTAACTTCCGAGCGAAATCTTTAGGCATAAATTCTACGCTGATATAAGAACCCATTGAAAAATAAATCACACCGTTGTCTCCGGAACTTTGCATTATTCGTTCTAAATACTAATTTAGAATTTTTTTTATAAAATTTTATCAATTGTAACAATAATATTAATAACTCCAATTATCTAAATCAAAATTTTTGCTACATGAATTTGAAAATTTACATTTAACGGGATTTTAAACATTTTGAATTTTGGTATTTTTCAGATCTCGGCGTAGCCTAAACAAAATTTTTTTTAAAATAAAAATTTAAATTTTCATTATTTTAATTCTTTAACTTTTTGAGGTTTTGGCGCTCAAAATTTTTCGAATTGCGTTTCAATATAAATTCAGATAATTGGAATTGTATGGCTTTAAAATATTGACCAGTGGAAGTGGCTTCGATGGCTGACAATGGATACAGCCGATATCAGCAACATAAGGCATTGATGGCAATCGATCTTGAATCGATGGATGACTATTGTAGAACACGAAGGAAATATTTTTAGATAATTCGTAAAGGCTGGGTAAATTAGGGATAAATTTTCCAATGGCCGAGTCTAAATTCGGATAAAAAACGTAGTTTTGGTAGCAGATGTAAAACATGTTGACCAGAAACGATCTAGTTCGATCATATAAACTGAGTGGTTCTTTGAAACCGATGTAATTGGCGTAGGACAACGGATGTGGAATGTTTAAATTCCACATGGTGGCCATTGGCTGCATAAAAGCGATGGCAGAAATGCTCGGAACACCCAAACGATGTGCGAGCGGAAGGTAAATGCCGTGTATTAGCTCATCAAAAATGACCACGTCGTATTTTGATTGATTCGTTTTTGGATTGATCGGTTCATTGATCAGTTCCATTATTCTCGGATCAGTGTATGTTGTGTTAATCGACTGCTCTAGATCTTCCATAAACTGAGCAAAATGCTCATATCTCACTTCAACAACTTGTTTGTGCCTTTTAAAAAGTTCTTCGAAGGTTTCGTACGTTAAATTGTCCACTTTCTCCATCACAAAATTATCGGCACATCGCAAAGTAACCTTCAACAAATAAAAAAAGTTTTTCTTAAAATGTTATAACTGATAATAATTAGATCATAATTATTTATAAATACATGTAAAGTATTATCACGTTAATAATATTTTCAAAAAGTAGTTTAACGACTGATAATAACTAGCTCCTAATTTATAAATAAAGTATTATCACGTTAATAATATTTTCATAAAGTAAACTTATATTAGTAGCCTACATGTATCGTAGCCTATTGTACGATATATTTTGTGATTATGAATACTGTATATGATTAAACAGTATTATGTTTGTTAAAACAAATAAGTGAACTATAAAAAATTGATATTTATTGACTTTGTTTACTATTATTGATTTATGCATGTTGCTTTAAACTTTTTTAGAAGTATATTTTAAATCCATTAATTGCATCATGGAAATACGAAAAAGGGGAGGAGGAGGCGGAGAGAGAAGGGGATTGAAGGTAAATTGACGACAAAAATTTTATTTTTGTAAAAAAAATCAAATAAAGTAATTGAACATTAATGTAAATTTAAATTAGTGCAATTATCATAGTTATTATAATGAGTCTTTAAAATTAATATAAGTAGAATATAAAAATTTCAAATCTATTCAAAAATATATATATACCGGTATTTATTTTTTAACAAAAAATTAAACAATAGAGGCTAATTACTATGTAAATTCTTAATGGAAAATTGTTTTGTCACAAATTTGAAATTCAATACTTAAAATTATATGACTTATTTTATTTGATTCTAAATTACTTGATGTCCACGTGATGTTAATCCTTTCGCTATGGCAATCATAAAAACGTTGTGGCTTTTACTGCCCAATGGTGAAGTCATCATGAGCGCTTTAAATGACCACACCATAGAAAATAAATTTAAAAAAGCCATTATAACTACTAACTTAAAATCCGCCATGGTTGCATCGTTAAACAAAACACATGTTCTCAATTTAAAAAAAATTCGGACTTTTATACCCGGCCGGAGTTAATAAAACAATTATTAACACGTGGTAAAGCAAAATAGTTATCAATCGTTCGCGAAATTTAACGATAAATATCAGGCTTTGGCCAAGTTCGGATTTGACAATTTCCTGTCATCTCCAACATTAAAGATATTCTACCCGTGTTACATAACTGAGGGATTGTAAATCACAATGTCATTGCTGCAAAAACTATGAAACTTATTTGAAAAGAAAATCAATACTTATATAGACAGGCCACTGTGAGTCAATCTAAATGTTTAGTAAGCACGCAAGTTACAATGTATCACGTAAGTCACAATTAATGTATCACGTGAAGATTAATTAAAAATTCTTTACAATTTAGTTGTAATACGTGGTAGAGAGTTTGTGGTCGATTGGCATTTTTCCCTGCGCATTGACGTCATAGTACGTCTTGAATGACTGATAACGTACCAATAGCCGACGCAAAGATCCAAACTTTACGTCGGCAAGGCAGCATCACTTCATTTCCGTTGCAATCAGTGCGTGCGTCAAAACGGACGGATCGCAAACTCTTAATGCATAGAAACAATAAGGATTTAACAATGTTAGATTATACGTCTTATGTAACAATTTGTAATGCTGTGATAAATTTAAGATAACGATGTTTATTTTCAACATTAAATTTATTAATGCTGTTTTTAAAAGAGGCTCATGCTTTATAACAAGCAATTTATGAATTTTTCTCACATTTCCATAATTATACGGTAGAATAAATCTTAAGAAGATAGAATTTAAGTTACAATCAAAATTAATTCAAACGGTAATTTTTAACTTATCGTATTATTTGTTCTTTTGAGTACATATGGCCCAAATGTGCAGCGGTGAAAGTAAGCCGGAACACGCCGCAACGGCGTTCAAGCAAAAGCTTTTATACCGGAACGCCGTTCCGGCATAACATTACCAAACAAAAAAAAATAATACTCCGTAGTAGTTAATTCTCATAAGGAATAGAAAGGTCCCATATTTAAGATAATTTGTTAATAATCTTACTATTTTGTCTAAAAGAAAGAGGCTAAATTTGTCATTTTTTCAATAACCGACTTTTTTTTTGGTAGGAGTCGCGCAAAAAAGCAGGGAAATTACGAGTATGAAAGCGTTCCAGCAAGACATTTTTTCTACTTTCACCCCTGCAAATATGACAACATCTATACCAAAAGTTGCTCACCATTCGAATAAATAAACAAAGTTCTTTAGAAATTACCTTGCATCATTGTCTCACCTTTGTCTGTTAATTTAAGAACAAATAAAAAGTTCGATCAAAACATCTAAAATAATGATTGAAAACATTTATTTTTAGGCGGCAAGTGCATTATATGTAGACCCGCCTTCAAATTATTGCCGACAAACTGATTCTTGTTTCAAACTTATTGCTAACCGCAAATAAACATTAGCCAATCGCAAATAACAATAAATATTTTTAAAGAAAAATAATTGATATTAATAAAAATATAAATACAGGTATTGTTTAAAATACTCGTATGTAACTGTATATGTACGTGGAACGGCCGGGTGTGACTAGCTGCCGCGCGCAAGTGTTCAAAAGTAATCCATCCACCTTAATACTGTAACAATAAAATTTTCTCAAAAAAAAAAAAAACATCAAAAACTCATTCAAAAAAGCAAAAAAACGTTAATGAATATAAAGTCGTTTATTAAATCCATTAATTAGTTTGACTTTACATGCTGTGTTTTGAAGAATCAACAATCTTTTAAACATGGCACTTTTTAACATATTTATAAAGTAAGTGATATATTTGGATGTTAGCGGCAATTTGTAAATTATTTGTACGATCGTATTACAAAATGTGAAACTTGTAGTGAAACTGTCAAATTGCTTCAAATACGTCGTTATTTTAAATACAGTAATACCTTTATGTTACAAAAAAAAAAACTTTTTCCGTTTTTTATTTGCAAGTGCATAAATTACCACCGCCAAATAAATATTGAAATTTTCTTCTTTAAATAAAAAATTGTGTAATGCAGGGAAAACTTAAATTTCGTGAAGAAATTACGCTGACATTAGTTACGTCTTTAAGGAAAACTGAAAACGTCAATTAAGCTTATTTGTTTTTCTTATCCTTAATATTTGTATTAAACAGTTTGATAATTAATGCGTTGATTAATTTATCTAATGCGCGAAATGTAAATCGTAAAAAATACCCGATGAAAGCGATAATTAAAACAAAAATGACGAGGATGAGGGCAATGCAATCTAACATGAAATACTGAAACCAGTAAAGATTTTCAGCTTCACTTCGAAGAAATGCAGCTCCTTCGTGACGAACAACGTACTCGATCCAATGAGCTGAAACGTTCAACGCCGAATGTGGTCGGTCCTTCATTAAAATCGAGGCTTCATGCGCCGCTTCTTCGTACCTAAAATTTCAATAAATATTATAGCTAGACTCATTTTACTAAATAGAGAGATCTAGCTAAATATGAAATTTAAAAGGTATAAATTTTAAATTAGTTGAAGATAACTTAAATTAGTTAAGTTGTCGTTAATGGTTCACAGATAAGTGTGTAAATTTTTATTTGCTGCGGCTTACTTTTTATTCGTTAGGATTTCATTGATGCTGTCTTGCAATTCTTTTGAAGTAAAGTATTCCCAATCTAAATACTCTCCGTAACCCATTCTTTTAACATTTTCCATAGCTTGAAATTGATCTTGATGAACCGGAAATCCTAAAATAGGAACTTGGTGATAAGCGGCTTCGTGCATGCTCATCATTCCACCATTAGTAATCATTAGGCGTAAATTCGGATGACCTAAAAAATCCTGTTGTGGAACCCAATTGAAAACTCGAAAATTTGAAGGAACGGAAGTTAATCCTTCGTCATCGCGCCAAATAACAGTTTGCGGGAGTTTGGACAATCCTTGAACTAATTTCGATTTAAATTCACTTCTCAAGTCATCGTCTTTCACAAAATGCCCCATGTTGAAATAAATCACTCCTTCTTCATTCTCAGTAAAAACCGCATTTAACTCCTGTTAATTTTAATAGATTTGTATTAATGGTTTTTTTCTATACATTAATACTGTATTACTCCGTAATAAATTAAATAATTTTGGTGGTTTGATCTACATGTAGATCGATCTAAAATCTTTGTGTAACTTCCCTAGCATTTTTTTTATAAAAATTAAAAAAAAAAAAAAAATACAGCCAATAAACCTTTGAAAACTAAAATTTGCCACAGTAATCAAACACAGTTAACTTGAATCATTTCAAAATATTTCAATGAATTTTACTAACGTTTGAGAGGGATTGAGCTGGCCTACATTGTGGACACCCAATTTCCGCTTTATACGGCATAGTTGGAAGTCGTTCTTGAACTGGTGGATGAGAATTGACCAAAATAAAAGAGACATTCCGTATTAAGTCGACATTTGAGGGTGTGTTTGGCATTATTCTTCGAATTTCAACTCCGGTCATTGGATATCGAAACAAATTTAACCAGAACAGCGTTTCCAAGTTGGACAAAACCGACTTGGTTCTTTCAAAAAGACCAAGAGGTTCAGGAAATCCAAGAGGGTTATAGTATGACCAAGGCAGTGGAATGTTCAGGTGCCACATAATTCCTGACATTTGAGCTAATGAAATAGCCACTAAAACGCTAGGGATTTTTAAATGATGAGCTAATGGCAGATAAACGTCACTGAAAAGCTCATCGATCACTAAAACATGGTATTTTGGAGCTTTTGTAACAGCATTAAAAGGTTCCCTCACTAATCCAGATAAAAAAGAATCTTGATAAGTGGAATTTATTAATATATTAATGGATTTAAGGTGTGTTCCAATATCGTTCACATTTTCCACTTCGAATGGCTCAAAAACGCGATGAACAACACCTTTAGTTTTCTCAAATTTGCCTATGCAACGATGAGTTACCTAATTTAAAATATCAATTAGAATTTTGTATTAATCAATACCGGTACTGTAAAAGTAAACCTGATGTCCTCGATTGGCCAATTCTTTAGCTATGGAATTTAATAGAATACTATGAGTGTGAGTTCCAATTGGCGAAGTTAAAACTAAGATATTATATTTTTGTTTAAATCCGTCAGAAAAATTTATAAGAAAATTGAAAAATTGTAATATTAATATTAAATTTCTTGAATACTTCATTTTCAAACAGTTCACCGCGAAAACAAAATTGAAATGATGCCACGTAATAATGATGATCCAATTTTTGTTTTAGTTCATTAAGTCATTTATGTTTACTAAGGTAAACAACGGTAAATTTGCTCAAGTGTTGGATCAGCTGTCGCACAACAATCCAAAAATATTATATACTGTATATACATAATTTTAAAAATATATGATCATGTAAATGCAACAAATTTAGTACTGTATTAGGAAATAATTTGTTATGGGCCAGCAATGCACTAAACTAATAAAACAGATCTTTTTATTTCTAATGTTGAAATTGTTCTAATATGTTAAAAAACTTATTTTGTTTTTTTGGCATTCAATAATTATTTACATTCAAAAATAAAATTATTTTTAAAATACCTTATTAAAAGTTATAAAACTTTTAACTATACAGTACCTTACCGGTTTTTTACTACTCAGTTTGATTTAAATTTAGAAGCATATAAATTAAACTTTATAATACGAGTAATAACCTATGCCGGTAATTGAAAATTCATTTTTTGTATGTAGAAAATAATAGCTTAATCATCAATAAATTGATTAAAAAGGCATTTCTACATAATTAATAATAAAAGAAAATGATACGCATGCGTATAAAGAAGCCTTTATTATAAAAAATGGTCTGGATCGATGGTTGTTATGGCAACCACCTTTCATTTACGTTAGAAATCAGACGTGAATACACGCGTTTTTTGCCGGATTTATCGAAATTAACTAAAAATCTGTTTAATTTTAAATAAGCCAATTTGGATGTCATTTAATGAAGCAATGATAAGGTAAGCAAATTTAAAAATATATAAAAACTGCCAATTTTTAAAGTTTGCTTGATCGATTTCTATCATAATAATTATTCCAGTGCAGTAACAAATTTTATCCTAGGTAAAACAAAACAATAAAATTTATATTTTGAACCGGTTAATTTTGCTACACTTTTCTAATTAAACATAGCCTACATTAAAAATTTGATTACTTAATATTTCTAAAGATTTTTTTTTTTTAAGTTTACTTCTTAAGACACAGTCTACCGAACTTCCTGGACAATTTTATAGGTCAATTAAACAAATTTTTTGGAATGGATATATAACAATAGTACAGTAGATGAATTTTCTCAACCAAATCTTGGTGTTTTTTTTTTCTTTCAAAATTTGCCTTTATTTAATTTTATCAACTACAAATTAATTGTTAAAATAAAATTATTCTTAAATTACTACCGTATATATTTTTTTAAAAAAAAAAATATAAAGCTAAATTAATCAATTACGGATTTTTCATGTCACAAAATATTAAAATCAAAATAATATTTGGTTAATAAATATTGATAAAAAAACTAATAATTAATTTTTATATTTGTACGTTAAATTCAAATTCTTAAAAAGTTTAAACAAAAAAAAAATAAGAAGAAAAAATAAGAAGAAAAAAAATAGAATTATTAATAAATGATTGGACAAGTCTTGTTTATTATTAATAATTTACATCAGCGTTAAGTTATCCAGCAAAACGTTTTATATTCCCGTCACTTAGTTTTGTTAAACGAATTCTGTGACCTTTCAATTTTTATTGTTCAAAAAAAAAATGACAGTCGTTTTAACATAGACAATTGGATTGAAGAAAGTCTAGAGTGAAACCTGTTTATTAGTTTGATTATTCTCATCCGAAACGAGTAAAGACGTCGTTATTGCTACTGTTGTTGAAAGTTGTATTATGTTGTTGACGCGTTAACTCTTCTTTTCTTACGAAAAGTTCATCACGCGTATGACTACATAATAATATTTCACTATTTCTTTCGTTATATCTATTATTATTTAATTTGGCATTTTTACACAAAGGTGACATCTTGTGCTTCGGTCATCTAATATGACCTCGCCAGTCTTCATCTCCTTGACCCACACGGATGGAAAATTAATATGAATGATATTTGAGGAAAGTTGCAAAGTTGAACCACCTGTAATGTCACCACATAAATGTTTGAAGGTTTGAAAAACTATCTTTTAATTATACTCAATCACCATAATAGCGCACTCATAAAAACGTAATTTCTTCAAAAAAATTTTTTTTTTTTTTAAAAAAACACGATGTTTGTTTACACTTTTTTTTTTATTATATACCGGTACAAATAAACTTTTTTTCGCACTGGTAACTACTTTTTAAATAAATGTGGGTTCTATTGCTACGCCTTTACATAGTGTTGCTACATTTATTTTCTGTTTCCTATTAAAAATCCAATTTAAGAAAAAAATCGTCCTTTTCTTTTTAATAAAAGGAATAAATTATTCGTTTTTTAATATTGAATTTCATTTTTGCAAATTAATAATCATTTCGTGTTTTTAAAATATAATTAAGAAAGCTTTACCTACATCATTCAAAATAGGGCCCATGTTTTAATCTTCAAAAAGTTAAATACTGTAATTAAAATATTAGGCTACTTATGAAATTTAAAATATTAATTTTTAATTGATACTGTAATACCGGTATTATAATTAATTTTAAGAATTTTATTTTATTATTTCGTCTCATATCTTTGGACATGCACATCAATCATTACAAAAATAGGCATACCTTTACAGTATTTAATTAAATATCATACAATAATTTTTTTTTTAATAAAAAAATTGTTAAGATTTTATATCTGGTGAATTTATTAGTCCCTAAATTTTACTTAATTACTTATTCCTATATATTTTGAATAAATAAAAAAAATCAAACAATAAAACATCTCAAAACCCCAATTAACAATGTTAAACTATCTTTAAGCATAAATTGAGCGTTATAATTATTTATATTATACGGTTTATAAAAACCCACGTAATTCCAAAGCTAATAATTTTGATCTCAAACTTTATTTTCACCACATCATAATTTTATCTAAAATTCAAAAAAGGGGCGATTTGATTTTTTCCTCATCTTTATTTCACCGCTTAAGTCACGCTGAATTACGAGAAATAATTATCTTTCAGCATGGTTGCTCCGATACCAGGTAAAGGAAACGGTGGATATTTGCGAGTTGTATAACCCAACCTTACCTTACCTTTAGTTACCCAACCTTAACACTTGCCCTTCGCAAAAACTAACTTAAAAACACACAAAGATCACTACAACAAACAACAGGCGAGCCACACACATCAGGGGTTCTCTGTTCGCAGTTCAACACAGGTTGCAGATTCGAAAGCACGCGTCGGATTTTATGTTGATGACCGATGATCGTTTTATAGATTACGAAACACTCGTTGGCTACGATCATTATTATGGAGAAGAAAGTGACAGTTCTGTTTCTACTCACTGGACTCTTAGTAGTCATGGCTTTAAATGATTTTCAACGCTTTTCGGCCAAAACAATTCGAAGAAGATCAATCTTAGGTAATGTTCACATTTCTTATATACTGTAAATATATTTTATAAAGTTTTGGTAACCGTAATGTTAATTGAAATTAAACAATTAGCGTTTAACACCGTATAACTTTTTTTTTCTGCATTGATGTGTTAAAAACTGATCAATTTCATTGCAAAAGTTAAATTAATAAACTGCTATAATTAAATTAGTATTTAAAAAATATATCGTTGTCTTACCAAGTTTTAAGGTTAAAAACAATTAAAAAAGAAAACAACAAAATAGCAAAAACAAATATATGCTGTATTTGTAATATGTGCAATACAGTGTACTTGAAATTAAAGAATAATATTATTTTTTCGATTCTAAGGCCCCCTCGATTCTAAGACCCTCCCCCATTAACTTTCAAATTAAAAAACTGTATTCATTCTATCGTAAAACATCTTCGATTCTGAGGCCCTCCTTTCTTCAGATATCTTAAAACGATGATAAAAGGGGGCCTTAGAATCGAGTAAATACGAGTAGAAAATAAATAAAATTAAAAAAAAAAAAAATACAAATTTAAATTAAATTTTCGAAGTTTTCAGACATTTTGCTTAAATACTGTATAATTATAATATTAATTCTTACAGCAATTTTACTATTTATAAAGTTGCTTTTCTCGATATTACGGTACATGTTCTTAGAATAGGCTACTTTTAGCAATGTTTTTTTTAAGAAAATTTGTGTCTTGTAATTTCCATAACCCAATAAAAACTTTTTACAAACAATACAGTAATAATAAATTTTAATAACGATACATGTGTTTTTAATGAATAATTTAGCGTCTTAAATTTTTCCTGTTGCATTTGCTAATAATTCCTAAATTTATGTTGCTACTTATTGTAGGACCATGGCCATCTTGGAGGAATCATCATTCACCCCATCACGCCTACCTTAATAATAATCAGCCTATCAACAGCTATTCGAGTAACATGTACGCGGACATTTGTTCTAGTAAAGACGGTTTAGTGAATTTGTGCCGCTCCGTTCACAACTGTTCATTTGTGATCGAAACCTCAATTCGCGTTCAAATAACGGTTTGCGCGTGGTCCGGTTTCATCCAACTCGTCTGCTGCGCCTTACGTTCACCGGAGGAAGCTACTTCCATCATCAACACTCTATTTCACTTGCAAAAACAACAAACCAGTAGCAACTTAATCATGCAAAATTATCAACTACCTCACCAACAAATTTACTCCCGACCACTTCCGGTCACTCTTAATTCGCAATATCACAATCAACAAACTTTGAACTTAGTTTCAGCCATCGCGGCCAATGTTAACAGATTTTCGTCGGAAAAAACGGAAGAGCCAACTATTCAGACTTCACCTAACCCGACGATGGACAACAAATCACCCATGAGAACTTCACCGAGACCGGAAGTAATTAGTATTAAATCAGAAAACGGATCATTAGTTTATTCAATTAAAGAAACTAGTAAAAAGCCAATTGCAACGGAGAAACCTAAACCCCGTAAATATTATTTTTTAAGATTTATGGAAACGTATTTGTAATGAAAACATTTTCTTTTACAAAATTAGGTTGCGGATTACCGTCTTATAATTACGTAGAAAATAGAAGATCTAAGCGTAATCCGGTGTTAACTAGGTTAAATAGTAAATACCCTACTAATGTGTTTCATTCAACTTCAATGATTGTGGGTGGAAACGCTGCGGCTTTTGGCTTATTCCCTTGGATGGTAAACAAATTGAAACCAGTGCCGGACTAACTTTTTTTTGGGAGCCCCTGGTAAAAAAAAATTAAGCTCGTGCAATATGACGTTAAGAAACAAAAAACAATTTTAGCGCTCATCCCTCCCAAACTTACAATTTGATAAGTGGCCAATTTCTTTCCCCACCTCCTGCAATTAAAGGCAAAATGAAGCGCCGAGTTTGCTAAATGCGAAATTGTTTAGAAAAATTTAAAAAAATTTCCATTTTTTTTTTCACAAAAAGCGAGTCCCACAAAAAGTTTGGCCTTAGACTTTTGCCTAGGCCATGGTCCGGCGAGGATTAAAAACAATAATTTATTTATTGAATTTTTTTTTATCATTTACAGGCCGCTATTTACAAATCTATTCGCATGGCAGGCAATTACAGAAGAAATTTCTTATGCGCAGGTTCGATAATAGATCGCTGGCACGTCATCACAGCTGCGCATTGCTTTGATAAAAGGTTTGAAAATATTAATAAAAACATTTTTTTTTTTTAACTCTTCAAAATAAAAAAAAAATCATAACGTTTTAATAACGTCATTTTAATGCTTATGAAAATTTGAATAATTTATTATTAAAAATAGTAGCATTGAATTTCAAAATATTTTGTACGTAGTATTTAACTGTACAGTAGAGTATTCTCAAAAAACCTCTATAGGTATTAAAAAATACCAAGTAAACAAAAATTCTGCAAAATATTCCACGTAAACAAAAACTTATTAATATAATAAGTTCCCATTTTGCCAAACGTAATTTAACAAATTATCATACGATAGTCTCATAATTTAATAACATTAATACTGTACATGTACTACATAACAGTACCACGAAAACAGCATAAAAATGCTTTAAGTTTTTTTTTTTTTTTTTTTTTAAATATTTAATAGGGATGATTTGTCAGTATTTACAATTCGTATTGGCGATCAGGACATCCCACTGTCACCAATGATGGACATTGGTAATCAACTAGGAGATATTCGAATTGAAAAGGTGAATCTCAATAAACACTAAAAATCGCGCATTATAAAAAGAATACGTTATAGATGATTAATTCCTATCAATTTTAGCTAATATTCCATCCCGAATATAATCCTCCCCAAGTCTATAATGATTTAGCCATCATTCGTTTAAGTAAACCAGTTCCCTTAGACATGGGTCAATATCTACCCATCTGTTTACCACCCAATTCACCCGCTAACAACTCAATTTTCGGTAATCTCACCGGAAATGAGGCTATTGTCACTGGTTGGGGAGCCACAGGAACTGGAAGACCAGCCACTTCAATACTTCAACAAGTCACACTTCCGATTCTACCTAATATGCGGTGTGATCAAGTTTACCGTCACGTGTTAGGAATGGGTGTGTATTTTCCAAAAGGAATTACTGACGATATGTTATGCGCCGGATATGAAACAGGAGGAAAAGACGCCTGTCAAGTAAATGTCAGATGAAAACTTTGAAGAAATGTAATAAAAAAAAGTTTAATTGTCTTTTTAGGGAGACTCGGGTGGACCATTGATGCTCTCAGACGATGAAAATAGATGGACGTTAGTGGGAATAGTGTCAGTAGGAAGGGGTTGTGCTGAACCAGGATTTCCAGGACTTTATACCAAAATATCTCAATTTATATCATGGATTCAAAACACTACGCAGGCATCTTGACAATCATCTCGCACAATGCCATTTTAAATTATTTACCTTATTTTATAATTATTATAATGTGTACGAAATTTCAAATAAAATGGAAAACAATAATTATTGTATATACATTTACTTAAATAACTAATTTTAAGAGTGCAGTAGTTTAAAGTACCGTGTAGTCTTTTTTTTAAAAAAAAAAATGGAAATTGATGGATAACCTAATCATGATAGAAATTGAAAATTGCTGAGGCAATGCTTAAAATGTCAGAAATCGTATTTGAAATTACGTAAATTTTTCATTTTACCATATAAAAATAAATCGCTTAAAATGCTAAATTTGAAAATAATGCTGATACAAATAAAAAAAAAAATTATAACACAAGACTATTTCTCTTCTGCGTCAGAAATTCGAAATACTGAAGGAATTTAAATGTGGAACTTGACAGCTGCATTGAAAAGACGAGAAATTATTTTAAAAATGTTTAAATGATTAATCTATCCAAAAAATGAAAAATTGATTTAAATAGTATAAATATGATAAAATTCGAACATTTTTACACATCAGTTTAGTTAAACTCAAAGTTTCAAAATTGAATTTCAAACGTTAAGTAGGCTTAATAGCATGATAATGAAAAGTTTGATTCTTTTTCTGGCTTTTGTGGCAGCTGCAAAATGCGTAAGTAAATAATGAAAGCTTCAAATAATGTTTTACTTAAAAAGAAGATTTAAAATTCAGGGCTCCATGTTAGTTAATCTTGATGGGACAACCCAACCTTGCGATCAATACGGTCCATTAAGGTCGACGGATCCAGTAATATAATTTTTAACCATTTTTCATTAACTTCTATTAATATTTAACAATAAATTTAATAAACTGTAATAGATGTATCTTAATTGCGAAGGAGAGTGTATGAAGATGATTAGTCCACCTGTAAGTATCATAATATTGAAAATTCCTTTTAAATTGTAACTAAGCATTTATATTAAAATTCAAAATTGTAAGAATGAAAATGAAACCAACACGTATGAAACTAACCGCACTTCTCCAGCGTTACCTAATCTGCAAGAGATAATTTTATATAAGTGTAACACTGTATTTCAAGCGACAAAGCTAGATAACAGTAAATACTTGATATTCTTTTACCATACTATTGTGGTTATAAATTAAATTTAAAATTGTAATTTCCAGAACAAATTGCTGCCATGCCCGCATCGCGGTTCTTTTTCCCTTTATTTAGACCTTTGTTTACATTCCGAAATTACCAAACAATGTCCTGCAATAAACCCAGGGGCTCTCCTTGGATTTTTAATCTTTATAGAGGCTCTTGCATAAAACAATCTTCGACTACCACCACTCCAACTACTACGACTACCCCTACTACTACGACCACCCCTACGACTACCACTACTCCTACGACTACCACTACTCCTACGACTACCACTACTCCTACTACTACCACTACTCCTACTACTACGACTACTCCTACTACTACGACCACCCCTACGACTACCACTACTCCTACGACTACCACTACTCCTACGACTACCACTACTCCTACGACTACCACTACTCCTACGACTACCACAACTCCTACGACTACCACTACCCCTACGACTACCACTACCCCTACTACTACCACCACCCCTACACCCATTCCATAAAAGCTTTAATGAATTTAAAAATAATTGTACGCACAGTATATAAGTGCAATTGTCACATTTCTATGTTAATGATAATGTGAAAATAAAATTACTTGCATTCAAAACCTTATAATTTACTTGTTTCATAAGTATAAGCGTAGGCCTACTCTGTAGGGAAAACAATAACGGAAAAGCAAAATTTAAAGTTGTATAACAATGGAATTGGAAGAAATTCCCTTAAAGCAATCATTTCTTTAATATAATAATTATTAGAGTGAAATTTAAGTTTCATGTAATAGATTTCTCAGTATACAAGTATACATGAACTCAATATAATAGATTCTGTATAAACTACTGTGTTAAGATTTAACATGATTAGAGCATTCATAATCAAAATATTAAATTAAGCAACGTGTAAGCAACAAATTAAGCTATAGTGGGCTAGTTGGATTTAATATCTTGTTAATTACAGTATTGGAAGCAAGTTTTAAAACCAATGAACCATTGTAATTTTATAAAATTAGCCGCAAATTTTAAAAATATGTTACAAACCTAAAATCGACACCGATCATTTACTAGAAAATCAAAAAGAAAATCCCTTTTTTTGAATCTTCTTATAAACTAACTTAGCAAAATAAAATGATAGGCCAAATTTATTTAGTAGGCCTAGTATACTGTACAGGTATAGCTAAATATCTTATTTAACAAGCGGATATTTCGAATAATTTTATAACACTGTGCACTTTTCGAAAGTTGCTCCAAAAAAACATTTCCCCGAATTCTTAGATATCATTTCACTCGATTCAGATGTATGCATTCAATTAAAATTAATGTTCCCAAAAGTCAAAACGGTGTGTTATCACAAGAATGCTACCGTACAAATAATGAAAAACAAAATAATAAACATTTAGGATAGAAATTTGATAAAATGTTAAGACACCAATTTGAACGTACACGGTACATGTAGTAAGAGCACTGTAGTCTACTGCCATGCATTTTCTCATAATAACTTCACAAAATGAGTACTTTAATAGAAAATCATATCACTCCCTGCACCTTGCATTTGATAAGATTCTTTTAAGGAAATAATCTATGCACAATAACTAGTTCAAGTATCATGTAATGAATTAAGACTTGTCCCATAGCCTCCTTACATTGAAGTGATGCTTGTTCTTTCTTTGTTTTATTTTCGCTGAACAACCTAACTTAAGTGTTTAGTGGCAGCAGGGAATACAGATAGCCTCGAAGCCAAAATGTTACCCCCTGTATGGTGTTCATGCACCCATAAATAGTTAAGAATGGGAGTCACCCATCCAACTACTTGCCAGATCCTATTACTTCAATGATCTTATATGAAAACTAGTGTTTCCAAGAGGCAAATGACAAACACATGTCATATAATAATACAATGCATCACTCACGTTATGTGAAAGTAAACATGCCGCAAAGGTACCACAGGGGGCGTCCAAAAAACCCGTGCAAAAACGAAAACCTAAAGAAAATTATAATTAATATGAGTTTCGTTTACAATAATACAAAATTTGTAGTAGTAATAATTTTGACTTAGAAACAACTTAACATTATTTTAGAAAATGAATAATATTGCAATAAAAAGAAAGTGTTATAAAATAATTATAAGATTGCAATGCTTGTAATCAGGAATAAACATCTTGAATAAATTATTCTTTAGCTTGTTTCTAAGTCACTATAGTATTCTTATAATTACCTTTTCATATATTGCAATAATAAATCTATATCTATTTTCTCTCAAAGAACATTGCCAAGTAAAAAAAAACTAAATTTAATGTTTAGCCACGTCTTATAATTTACGAAATGTTAATTTGAAAAACCAAAACAGATTCAAGGATTAACTTAATGGTTTTAAGTAAATAACGACCAAGCATTCACAAAATGAATTGTAGAAATACTGTATGAACATTAATAGATATAAAAAAAATTAAAATATTAAATATATTTTGTCCGCGTCAAAGCCTTTTGCGCGTAATCAGGATCTGTAAAATGAGACCAATTAGTTTGGCCCACAACAAATCCAAGTTCTCTTCTTTTTGCTAAATTCTTCCCCTCTTCGATATCAGCCCATCTTACCTACAGTATATAATTTGTAACTTTCAACTTGACTCAAACAAATCAAGTAATGACAGAACAAGAGCGTTCACTTTAATAAAAATTATTAATTTAAATGAAACTCACTCTTTTCTTCCCAGGTTGAACTTCACGTTCTTCGTAGTCGTCCGAAACTTGGAGGTAATGCTCTAGACTCTTTGGAGTTTCTAGTTTGCGTTTAGCTTTCAGAAAACCGTCCAATTTGTCTACAAAAACAAAAATAAATGTTTTAAATAAAATTATAGTCTTACTTTCAATAAATTATGTATTTTCATAATACATCATTTATAATAAATTGTATGTAAGCCTATCAAAATTATTTCAAAAAATGAGACACAATGCAACTGTTAGAAGTCTTTTATTTCAAATTAATAAACGTCACTAAAATAACATTCCAATCTTCACATTCTGGATATCTTCTCAGAAAAAGGCAAAATGTGTTCGCAATAAACACATCTGAATGCACAACGAATTTTGCAGGAAACAAATCCTCTTCCAAGTTCAAATCTTCAAGTTCAATGTGTAAGCCTACAAACTTAAGACATTTGCAGCCGACCTTTTACCTCGTAGTTAATTTTAGTGTGTGTACCCTCAACAAATTGCCGCACATTGTGATTTATTTTAATAGAAAAAGCCTGCTCGAATAGAAATATAAAAAAAGTATGAACTTACCCAATCTCTCAGTAGTGGCATCCATTTGTTCCCACTTACTCGGAGTTGTAACTTCCTAAAATAATATACCATTCTTCATAGTCAAATTGTCATAATTGGAAAATTTCAATACAAATCGACACAATAACACAAAATGCCCTATACTGTACATTACAAATTGTAACTGAATGATGAATCCAAAAATTAAGAAACCTATGTCAAAAAATACCAACCACGATATGTCTAAAATCGGCGAGCAAGATTATTCACAGTAGTGTAAATCACAAAAATTAAGAACAAAATTTAGCAAACTTAAGCCTCTCAAAATTAAAACCCAAACTTCAAAGTACAGTAGCCTAATACAATTGCGAGAAAAATTTCTTCTATAAAATTCAAATAAGCGAACTTACCTATCACCTCTTAATTTTTTCCTACAAACTGTTTACAATAATAATTAGTAATATTTTACGATACCGTAAAATGTTAAAACAACAAATACGCTCACCTTACCGCTCAAGAATTCACATTTAAACTTTAAAACTCTCAGCACGATTTCAAAATATGATTATATTCATTTTTCCTCTACTTAAGTAAGTTTTGAAAACAATTAAATAAAAATAATTAACTCGGGGACTCACCAAATCCGGACTATCCTCTCTAATCTTGTCAGGTTTTGATGCTTCTGCTTTCCCTATTTTAATTACCCCTGGGTCAACTAATTTCGTTTCTACAAAATCTTCCATTTCCACCTGTGGCATATCCAAAACGTCAGTATAATATTCAAATATTCTTTCAATCGTAATGCGTAAATTACCTCAGTAATAGAAGCATCTTGCAAAAGCGACCGCACATCTAACTGCAAGCACAGCCTCGGAGTATCTTCCCAAGTTTTAATCATCTAATTTCAAAGATAATTAGTTAATCAGTAATTAACTGATTTAAGAATATTAACTCTCGTAATTTCCTCTTCCGTTCTATTATGAATGTTCCTTTTGAAGCAAACCACGGGATCCATATCCATTTCGCATATATAAACCTAAATAATTTTAAAACTATTTATCTGCTAAATAAATTTAAAATTAAGGTATTAACCGACTTGAAAGCCTTTTTGTTTTGCATAGGTGTGCAATTCATCAAAATGCTTAACCCGATTATTAATAGCATCAACAATTATAAGAGGGAAAAATCCATCATCAATTGTTTTTTTGAACGCTCTCAATAGACTTTTCCGATAGGATTCTTCTACATCCGGTTCATACTCGTACTCCATAACCTTTGATTATTACGAATCTTACAATGATTGGAAAAATAACTTAATAAGACAGCATACTTTTATTTTGATACTTTTTCCCGTTTCGGGATCTATGGCTTTTTTTTCAGTTTCTACCATGAAGTAATCATCTAAGGATAAAATTCTAGGTGCACTTCCGCCATTTTCAATTTCTTTATCCTGAAATAAACATAATAAAATTTTAATAGTAATGCCTACCTTGACATGTGATAAAGGTAATTACTTTAATAAGTTTTGCTACATATGATTTACTAGAACCAGGAGGGCCTCTTAATATAATAACTATTCTGGGCGGTCGATTTCGTCGCCCTTCTACACTTATGAGATCTCCGATTATAACTGCCCCGCTTTTTAAAGATGCTTCTCTATAGCTAATTATTGTATGAAATAATTATCAAACCCTTTACATTAATAATCAACAAATGTTCAAACCTTGATCTTTTAATTTGAAATGACTCATTTCTTATAGATCTAGTTATCGGTTGCTCTTTTACTTGCTCCCATCTTGGAGTTGTTCTCTCTTTTGATGTGTGCGATATATCGTAGCTTCGTTCCGTTTGTCTTACATCTAAATATTTTATATAAGCATTAAAACAATCCATAAAATAAAATAGTACAAAGCAAACAAAACCTGTATTAGCTTGTGCTCCAGGAAACGAAACTGTAGTAGAAGGAGGAATACAACGTGATGGATCCTCAAACGGTTTATCGTTAAGCTCGACAATTGGTTTTATAACTTGTCCATGCGCGTAATCTAAAGATTTCAACCTGGCAAGCCGAAATGGCTTACCAACACTTTGTCTTTCTAAATTAATAAATAAATTAAAAATAATTATTCAATTAATGTATAAATTTAGCTAGGATAATAAACTATAACTTACGATCAGGATCGGTTATTGTTTTATGATCATAATCAAACACTTTTCTTGACGAAAGAGAAATCTCTGTAGAAAATCTTCTAAACCAAAGCATCGCAAATTTAAAAAATTATGTACACATTGTATACAATTTCATAAAATACCTGTTACAAAATGAAGTTTCCCTAGAAATATGTTCGAGTGGCAAATTTGATTTTCTGACCCCCATTGCTGCTTCACCCAAGCAATCATAGTCAATCGGTGCTTTCCAATTAGTTCCAGAACTCTAAATTCAAATTACAATAATTATGTCATAAAGCATATAAAAATGATTGTCATTCGAAATTACCGTTGGTGGAGAAGTAGGAATGGAACAGGGTACGACGTTAGTATTTAACATTTTAGTTAACTCTTTTAAATCTTGCAAAGCTTTCAATTCCTCAGTAGCTTGTCTAATAATTTCTTGTTCTTCAAATGTTAACGTTCGCGCAATCGATCCACCCACTGTTATGGGAATAGTTGACATATTACTTGTATTTGAAAAAGAATTGTCTGATGCGTCCTTAATAGGTTCGCATTTACTATATTCTACATTTGGCCTGCCTTCGTCAGCGAACGGTACTGGTACCCACTTATTAACATTGCCTCTTGGCTCCGATACATGCCTTGGACCCTCAATAAATGACTCAATCCTCGAACTAACATCCGTTCGTCTCGTAAACCGTTCAGTGCTTCGAATGGTCTCCTTTGAAATTTCGGATCTTAGTTCCACCGGTTGATCAAAACGCGACAATTTAGATTTATCAAATCTCGCTTCCAAAACTTTATTTGTCTGATCAAAATGAGATGGTGCCATTTGATTAAATCTAGGTTCTAAAATTTGGTTCGACTGCTCAAATCTTGTTAGATTGGGTGACACATGATCAATTCGTGCTTCTAGTATTTGATTTGGTCTATCAAATCGTTCCGCGATAGGTATTACCTGATCAGACTTTGGTTCAAGAATTTGATTTCGTCTCTCAAATCGTTCTCCAAGATGCATAACCTGATCCGATCTTGGCTCTAAATCTTCCGTAGGTTGATCAAAACGCGAGACTCGTACACGTTTCGCAGGATTATTTTTTCGTTCTAGTTGCTCAGCATCTTTCACTAATTTCATATTTTGTAGCTGATCTACGTTTCTAGTTGCTACATTTCTGTTTAATTGTTCATATATTAAAGTAATTTCTTGCGAATCAGTGTCTTGACGCTCAAATAACACTGGAGCGTTATTAGCAAGAGCATCGTTTTTGTCATCGAAAAACACGTAGCAATCATCATCAAATTTCCAAACTCGATCGTTAAAATTTTCGTTGCATTCCTGCTTTTCAATTGGTTGGAAATTGCTGTTTTCATCGTTCATTAACGGTTTTATTACTGGGGTTTGTAAAAGTGCTGATCTTACTCCTTTTGCAGACTGATTTTTAATTTCGTTTGGCTCAACCGTCGGCTGAACTAAATCTTTCAAAAGACCCTCTGCAGAATCGTTTAGCCATACTGCACCCACTTTGTTACTTTTTTTAACATCAACAGTAAAATCCTCTTCGAAAGGATCATATAACTCACTTGCGTCTTTATTGGTCACTAATGAAGAATCCTTATTCTGTGACTTAATCGAAGTTATTTCGTTAACTTTCGACTGGGATGTTTGAGAAATAACTGATTCGCTTGGATTTTTTACTTTCACTAATTCTGAAGTATTATTTACAACTTTCGAACTAACAATTTCCTCTTCTACATAGCCACTTAAGCGGGCTAGTTCCATCATTTCCGATTCCTTATTTCCAAAATCCTCTACTGGAGCCCACTTTTCAATTAGCCGCTCTTTTACTTCAGGTTTGGCAAATCTATTTTTCTCATCATCTTTACTAGCCGTGATATTTTTGTTATATGAACTGCCAGATGTAGGCGAATAATCTTTCATTGATTTTTCTTTCTGATCAGAACTCCTTGAAGGCATAAAAGACTCTTCTGTAGATCTAATGACTTCTCTTCTTCGAAAAGAAATGTTGTCGAAAGCATTATCAGCCTCATCATATTGCTGTTCCCGCATTAGACTTGCCATTTGATGTTTTTGGGAAGCAATAAAATCATTTTCAACTTTTGTACATGTATCAGCTAATATAGATAATAAAATAAAGATTTAAACTGTACATTAAATTTATAATATTATATTTCTCTTACCCAAAGGCTTCCAACGGTTCTGTTGATTTAGTTTAGAATTCTGTTCGTGATATAATTCCTTCATTTGAAGATGTCTTTGAACTAATTGACCTCTCCAATCCAACCACTGCTTTTCATAGGTCAAATACTTTTGCCTGTCGGAGTGATCTTTATTTTGCCTTCTCCATTCATCGAATTGTTCGTTCCATTGACGCAAGTGATCTTCAAAATCCCTTAAACACTTAACAAGCACTGCAAGTTCGCTATTACCTGCAGCTTGATTTGATTGAATTTCAGCTACATTTTCTTTAAATGTCGTTAATTTTTGTTGCGGGAAATTGTCGATATTAGATGCTTCAAAATTGAAAGGCTTGGTAATGGCATTAGAACTTTTATTTACGTTAACTAAAGGAGGTGTAGAAACTATTGGTTGAACATTTTTCTGCGTAATAACGGATGCTGGCATCGCCTTAGAATCGCCATAAGCTTGAACATTAACAGCAGCAACTTGCTGATGAGGAACCGCATTCTGCTGCACTGGTTGCTGAATCTATTAAAAAGAATTAATTGAACTGAATGTTTTAAAAAATAAGTAAAAACTGAAATAGTTACCAATGGAACATTTGGTTGAACGAATGAGCCTTGTGTATACATCAAAACAGATTGATTAAATAATTGTTCTTGAGCCTGTTTTTGTTGTTCTTCTTGAAATTGTTTTTGTTGCTGCCAATTTTTAGCCTGCTCCTTCAAGAAATTCAGCTTCTCTTCTTCCTGTAAATTTTTTGGTGCCATCTGATAAATAAAAATAAAACGTTAGCAAGTTGTATTTGAAAATAATTAATTTATTTTTACCTCCTTCGTCGCATTTTCCGCTATATTTACTGCGTTTAATGCTTCATTTGACGACATTTCTGGCTTAGAATGATCAGAATTTGTATCTTCTTTCTGCTTTTCTTTCCCCGCTTCATTTTCCTTTGAAGTTACCGGTGCAGAATTTTGCGCCGGTGTAACAGTGGTTCGGTCAGCGCTAGTTTTTTGCCAGTTTTGTGAGTTATTTCTCTGAGCGTACGGAAAATGATGATGGGGGGAAAGCGAATGTGAAATATCGTGCATTTGATGTTGCAGTACCGGTAGGTAAGGTACGTTTGAAAATACTTGATGTTCTAATCCTTGGTGATATTGCCCCATGTATAGTTGTTGCGGATTTTGCATCGGCATCATCTGCCGAACATTATTTAACAACCCTCTTTGCCCCGCTACAAAATAAGGATTGTTCCACGCTGGCCAACCGTACATTTTGTATTCCTTAACTAGGTTTCGAAAAAATATAGATATCTATATAATATCCGAAATACCGCATTCAAATGCGGTTTACTCAAATGTTGAAAATAAACGATTGAACCAAGGAGATTGAACAATATACACAAAATCCTGCTAATGAATTACATTAGACATTCCATAAAGCAAGCATAAAAAATAATAACCATTCATAATCAACCAACATCGTAAAAACTTTGAATCACAACACTCTTATTTAGTTTTAGATTTTAAACCAAAATTAAATTATAAGATAAATACCGCAATTAAACGTTCATTTCTCACAGCTTAAATTCCTAGTAAATGCCTATTTCTTGTACACTAAATTCACAAAATTTGTTTACACCGGTGACAAATAAAGCATTTTAACCACATAAACGCCTGACGATGTTCATAGTATCGATTTCCATAATAAATCGATTAATGCAAACATCGTTTACAGCCAAAATTAGAAGATAATAAGCCGAGGAGTGCATTAGCTTTATGCAGTCGGGCTAACCGTTTTGCCAGTCAAGAATGATAATTTAATAAAAATGAATACAGTGCAATGCAGAAATGGAATGGCTTAATATCTAAAATGCATAAATTTCGATTCCAATAATTAATAGATAAAGAATCGATTCACAAAAAAAGATGGCGGCGCCATGCAGAAGCAAGTTACAGGTTGTCTGTTTAATCGGGCATTATAATAAATGTCTGCCGGCATTCTAGCTTCTCGGGGCTCTACCCGGTAGGCTGCTGCAAGGGTTGTGGCCCGGATAATCACAAAATAAAGTTTGAGAAAATGAAACGGAGTGGTGAGAGTAGGCCTGCTAATTTGGTATGCGGGTTAGGTAAAAAACGTTATTAAATTTTATTGTTAGACCTACTCTCGGTGTGAAGATTATTATTTTTTTTTTATAAACAAAACGTTTAGCAACCCTATAAAATTATATTTTTAATAATTTATTACATGTAAAATACCGGTAATAGGTAAATATTTTAACAATTTACAACAAAACGAGCCGTTGCTCTTTTAAAAGCTTTCTTTTGGCTTTATATGATATGTGGGCAGTTAAGTCCGATTGTATTGGGAAGCCCGTGCTTCCTTGTTTTGAGCTATTGGTGCCAGTGAACAAGTGCTTGTGCGACGAATTAGTATGAAAAAATGTTTCTTTAGAACCTAATAAATGACTGTAAATAACTAAGTCTTGCACACGAATAGTTGTTTCATGCAAGTGAGGCTCTTTTGCAAATTCTTCATGTAAAAGTTGAGCACTTTGATTGAATACCTGCTGCTCCATCGTTGTTTCTGGGGATAAAATATTACCTATGGATAAAAGAAAAACATATCAGATCTTAATTCATTTTTTTTTTTTTTTCAAAACATGCTTTTTTTCATAGGAAAAAAGTCTACCTTGCGCACGCTGCCAAATTTTATCGAAGTGAAGATATAGATATTTTAGCTCAGTTGCATATTCCTTCTAAAAAAATGGCTTTAATTAATTGAATTTTATTTATAATAATTATGCAATAAATAGTAAAAATATTAACCGATTTTGATGAACTTTCCAAACATGCGTTTACATCCGTTCCCAAAGACATTATAATTGTTTGGCATTGTTTCCACTAATAAAATTAGAAAACATTTAAAATTGCTGCAATGTTAATCTTAATAGAACAGTTATTACTAATTCAAAAATTATAGTAGAATTATCCTTGCAACTTATATCAAGAATTAAAACTAAGACCGTGTCACCATATTCCTGAATGTATAATATTGCAGGCTGCAGATGTAATAATTCACTCAAAGTTTCAGCGTCAGAATTGGCAGAAGTTTCAGTGTAATCTGTCAACGGCGTACTTTCACTGGGGTATTTTAAAGATTCATCAGTGCACGACTTTGTGACATCGGATGAGTATCGAAGAGATGATAAATCGTCTATTAAATCGGAAGAATTTGGGCTCGACGTACTCGTTGATGGACGCGATTGACACGGTGGCGACGTGGAATTTAAATTCACAAAATTACCGTCCATATTCATAAAGTTTAATTCATATTGTTCGTTTTGAGTGAGAAATATAGGAACTAGATTAATACCAGTTGGTAATTCAAAATTCACTTTTAAGTTATCTCCTGGAACTACCTAAAATCACAACATCAATAAATTAATTATTCTCAAAAAAAAAAAAAAAAGCCCATAAAAAAATACCTGTTTTTGCCATATAAACGATAATTTGCTAAGAATTTTGGTTGGAAGTTGCGAGTAAAATACTCTAACATTAACATTAATGCTGGCGTTATAGATTTGCATACAAATATTTGAATAATTTAACTAACCGACGCTCACAAAATAAACTCCCTCCGTAAACACCGCATATCCTTTGACAAGCTTGCAACATTTGCGATGTTTGAAGAAAAAGTAAACCTGCAGTCTTAAAGTTTTAGTAGCGATATATTAATTATCATACCGGCACTAATTTATAGTTTAAAAAATTACTTTCGGTAATGTGATTGAAGGAATAACGTCAAATGTTAAAGATAAAGTATTTCCACCGTGTTGTGAAATTGAAAGGAGATGGTTCCAAATTAAATCCATGTATACGACAAAGTCTGATCGTTTACCATCCATAAGCTACAAATACATTTTTTTAAAAAAAATTATAATACTGTATTCCCAATTAATAAAACTAACCTTCAAAACGCTATCAAAATCTTTAAAATAAAAAGCAAATAAGCGTATGAGATATAAAAGTTGTCTCTGCAACACCGAGTCTGGCATATCCGGATTTCCTTTCAAGCCCTAAAAAATATAATGAGACATTTTAAAATAATATAAAACATACAATTTTAATGTGAACATACTAATGTGTATTTATCTATTGTTCTAATAGCAAATTTTCCCTTGTCCAAACGAATTAAGGAAGCCGGTGAAAAGCAAGAAACCATGAAGCGACACATTCCCATCAGCTGACAACAAAGTGTGCATCGAACATTATCTGTGGTCTATTACACAAATAAAAAGATTAATTAATTGTCTTTCAAAAAAATTAAAATAAAAATTACATCATGTGGATAGAAGTATACGATGGCGTCTTTGGGATCGTCCTCTTCATTTTGACAATATTCGTTATCAAAAACAAAAAATACTTGACGATCAGACCTAGAATTGAAAAAAGCTTCACATTCAAAGGCTGTCATTGTTTATACTTTGTCCAAACACACAAAGAATTATCAATATAATGTCTTAATTTTTTTTTTTTTTTTTGATGTTAATAAAAATGTGATATCAGATGAAGCCTGATACTTGCCACGATTTCATGTTTAGAAGTTTCGCCTCCAAATATCAATGACAAAATTGAATTTAATCTGGACTTTAATCTCGTTAATCTTCCGCAACAATCAATACGGAAAATGTCTTCAAAACAATAATAATATTTAAGAGTAAATTGAATTTTTCTCTTCAAAAGACAGAATAACCTACGGTAGGAAGATTAGTGTAGCCTACAACTGCATTAAAATAATAACTGAAGACGCGCTACTCGAATGTTTGAAATTTGATTACGACTGGCAAGGTATCGCGGGGGAAAAAAAACTGAACATAAATTGCTGGGTCATATTTCACGTTATCAAAACTTAATTAAATGATTTATCGTTGTGCATTATTATTTTAAAGTTTATTTCAAACCAATTTTAAAAGTTTATAAACTGTGCTTCCGAACGCCAGCAAGTGGATGAACTTTTCTTGCGGATTGAAACACCCACCGTAAAGGGCAATCCCAAGGGGCAACCCAAAAGGTTACAATAATAATTATTATTATAGAATCTAGATTACTGTAGATTCAGGGACGGTAACATGACATGTAGACTCTGCAGTACAATAAAATAATTGTACCGCATCATCGTATGTAAGAATAAAAAAGAATATACAGTTACTAGTAATTAAAACATTCAACAAAAATAACGGACAATATGTAAAAGCAATTCATAAAATCATAGAACCCATCACGATAAATCAGCATAGACCAGGCGTCCGAACTGTAGCTATCCAGGTACATCTGCCTATAAAAAAATAAAATGAAAAATTAGAGAAAAGAAAAATTTAAATGTTGTGCCATTTTACAAATTCATAAGAGTTTTTTCTTTAATAATTATTATTTTTATTAATTCAATAAAATTTATATAAAAAATACTGAATATAAAAATTAAAAAAGTAGCCTAGCTTTCACATTCATTTAAGGTTATCCTCTGAAATCAATGTCATAACAATAAAACAAAATTAACAACTACTATATAAAAGCGATGCAAGTAATGTAGGCATTTTACAATTCAATACAGTATTGTACTGTATTAGTTTTACATTTTTGTTGAACTTGTATGTCACTTGTTCGAATTATTAAAGTTTCGAGAACATTGAAACACGGATAATTTAAAAAATAAATAAATAATTTTAAAACAATTTACTAAAAAAAATTTATATTTAAAAAATAAAAAGTGCTGGTATTTTTAATATTCCATTAAATATTTTATCATTGGAAATGCCATTTTTTTAAAATTATTATTTATTTTATTTTTTTCATACCGGTATATATATTTTTTTCATATTTTTTGAAATAACCAAAAAATTATTATTTTATTAAAAAAACTTTAATAGTTTCTCCACCAAACAATAATACCACCTTGCAAGCTGTAATACCAAACCAAACCCCTTCAAAAGAAATACCGGTAAGAGACCAAAAGAAATAAAGTTTATTACTGCATACTTCAAAAATTAAAATAATTAACTTTTAAAGTATTTAACGCTTTAACTTTTAGTTTAACCTTAAATTTTATTTCTAAGCTTTATCTCAATTAAATCCCCGAATTTGTAATAAAGTATACTGTATGCATTATTAATCCGCCTTCTCTCCCTTTTATTCCGGAATCAGAATTCATAATAGTACTACTTCTGCTTGAGTGATCATGGTATGATCATAATAATATTTTAATTTAAAAAATTTCGTTTCAGAACGAAAGATAATTGAGCGTGAAATTAAAACATCTTTAAATAAAAATATATACTCGTACATACAGTATATCAATATTTTAACTATTAAATCCAGGAAAAGTGGTGGAAAAATTGTTTCGGACGCGGTTATGTATTTTTCTCAAATTTTAAAACAATAAAGATAATAAATAAATGGAGTGAAACCATTTTTTTATTAACTCTCATAAATTTTTAAATCACATCAAACGGAAATGTAACTTAAATAAATTACTGTGACGGTATATTTATAAATTTATATTTTAAAAAAAAAAAGTTGTTTCGCACGTGCCAAAGTTTTTGTGTGCAAATCCTGTTGTTTCAAATTAAATATTTTTCTAGACACATTTTTTAAAAAAGTCGAACGAATTTAAATTATTTCCTGAAGCGATGTTAGTACATGTATATAGAAGAACTCATTCCACTTAATAGGTTTGTGTGTATTTAGGTCATTACTACCTTGATCAAATTTGTTTTCCTATGATATAATATATAGTAAGCGCACCTGACCTTCATTTATTGAACCTCACAGGTTCAAAAATCTTTTCGATCATGCACTGTACGTCACCACCGCGTCACTTACATTCCAATATTATTCTAATGAGTGGAAAAATTAACAAACCATATTTTTTATACTAATAAAATATAATTCATGTGAAACTGATGATTTAATTCGTGTGTCATTTAGGTCACGTGCAATTAAATCTAATAATGTTTTGATTGTGTAAACAGGGCATAGCAGAAACGGAGTTTGAAGATGGGGAGAAAATAGGAAGAAAAAAAAAAAAAAGGTAGATGCACCCTCCTCCTTCACCACCCACTCGACACTTTATATCCGGTAGGCAACATTATGACAAAAAGGTGCGTCAAACGTTAAAATTGGGGCGTCCACAAAAACGCATTTCATATTTATTATTACAGCACATGTATTACTATTATATATTTTTTTTCTTTTAAGTCCTATGCCAATAGCGAGTTAAGCTAGAGGAAATTTCTTCCTCAAGAGGGAGGAGGTCTAAAATAGAAGGAAGTGATTAAGGTGGACCTATAGTAACTGAAATGGCCTTCATGACTCCTCCCTATTTCTTTTTTTTTTTTTTAAATTTTTTTCTAATATATTTTTTATTCTACTATATTTTATTTTTCAGCTACACAAGTTGTATCGAAAATCTTAAAGGAGTGCAGAAATTTTAGTTTATTCATTGTAAGTTGTGATTCTCACTTCAAAACATCAATGGACATCGGATGACCATTGGAGAGTTTCATCTGTTTAATAGAAAATGGATATCTTAATGTAACAAGGTAAATGCTCGATATTCTAATTTAAACCTTGGTCTTAAAATTATAATTTTCCTTTTTAATAATCATTAACACTTGTTTAAAAATTATAATCGTGCGTTTTTCGAAAAATTTAGTTAATTTAGAAATGGGCTTTTTTTTTTTAGTGCGGTAAATGTTTTTTCTTTCAGTGTGCGTTAAACTTTTGTAAGTTAAGGTCTGATTACTGTTACTCGAACATTCAAAAGAGATGCATCAAATAATTAAATAGGATAACATACACAAAGCTTTTCCTCTTTTTTTTTTTTTTTTAACTAAAAACATACCGGTAATAATTTTTTCTATTCTCATTTAAAAAAAAAAAAAAAAATTAAAGAAGAAAAAGAAAGAAAAAGCAGTCACACGATTGCATGCCACCTTTGGAAGAATTGAAACAGATCACATGCAGTGAACACACAAATTTACGTGAACACAAATTATCCAGTTGGGTAAAGCTGCGCACACAACAGTTTGACCCAAAATATTTGCTGGAGCAAATCGAAACCATAAAAATAATATCCAAAAAATTTCCTAATAACGTAAAATTAATGGAAGTGATTAGATAAGGCCAAATTAACTTAAATAATTACACGCAAAATTCACTCACGATATTAAAAATCGTAAATAATTAATTGTATTAAATTAGATCTCTTATTATTGTCGAATTAACTTGAATCACAACAGGTAGGTTGTCCAAAATTAGAAATTTAAAAATAAGCTAAGCAGTACACAATTGTCGAAATCATCAACAATGGCAACAGTTATAATACTGTAATTGAATTTCAAATAAGATTACTCTATGAAATGCTTATTATCAATATTGTTAATGTAGAAATATAAAAAATAAACAAAAAAATAATTTAACTTTGAAAAGATAATGCAGAAATCTTTCACAGTATTTTATAAGGTATAGATAAAAAAAATCATCATCTCCAATATCACCTTTTAAATTTTATGTCCGAGGGTTTATTAATTATTACGGTAATTAAAATTATGTTTCAGGTATTTATCATTCGTTAACTTTGTATATTTTAATAAATAAGAGGTTATTACAATGCTTGGAATTAAAAGCATCGATTGCGTTCCCTCCCCCTAATATTTTAGACAACTTGCTTTAAAAAAAATATTTTCATTTCAGTATATTTGCAATATAATATTGTAGTAAAAAAAATGTCTAGTCTTTTATTCCGAAAAAGGTCAGTAAGGTTATAATTTATTTTATTAAAGTTTTTATTAGTTATGAAATAAGTAGTTTTGCAAATTCATAACGATTGAATTATTATTATTATATTTTGTTAGAGAAACTCTTAATACTTTTATTAGATAGTTGTCAAAATAATTTCCGTGTTTTGCGGCTTTTATTCCGTTTATCTCCGCCGAATCTTTTATTTTTCTTTTTCTTTTATTCAAGTAATAAAAAAGTTGGGAGAGCGTAAGCGGGAACACCTCGAAAATTTCAAGTTTAATATTATGATATGCGTTTTCACGCCAACTGAGTAAGTGCGTGTCAGAGACATTTAGATTATTTTTTTTTTAAAATCGTCTTTCACCTGTTAATATAAATAGACCTTGAACTTCCCCCTTCTACACCGTTAACTTTGTTTAAATAATCCACGAAAGTGACGTCATATTTTATAACGGCAATACAGGTGATATTAAACTCAATCACAATAGCAAGGAAAAAAAGAATTATTAAAGTATACACTGTATTGTAGTCAGTAAAATAGACCATGTGTAGAGTTAAAGGAAATAACAAAATCTTCTAAACAAAGTTTAAAATGTAATTTTTTTTTTGCACACCATCACTTCAGTGCACAGGGCTATCTGATTCGCAATTTAGCTGTCACCATACTTAAATTTAAAACAAACAGTTTGAAAAGTTAATTAAATATAGGTTAACCGTCTTACATAAAATTGACCGCAAATAAATTACTACGGTACCGGTATTTCAGAAATAATTATTTAACAATTTTTTTTTTTAATATTCTACTGTATATTTAAAAAATAAAAGGGACGACAATCGATCATCTCATACAATTTAAATAATAAGAATCGCAAACCTTAAATTGTCATCAGATGAAGAATTATGAACAGAAAAGCGGCAATAACTACAGTATAAAATAATAATTAATAAGCTAATTACTGGAAGCAATTTAGCAACTTGACTAATTTATTTTTAATTAAAAGCAACTTAAAAAATCAATTTCAGCTTCCGATATTTTAAAATTTAACTCTAATAATTTTTTAACACGTGTTATATAATTTTTTTATTGTTTCAACCGGTAGCTAATTAGCTATTTAGTAGGCCTAAAGGGTTATTGGTAAATAATTATTTCAGAAGCCGCAAAAGAAACGGTGAGCCATGCAAGATTTCAAAAGAGGAAAAAAAAACCCCATCAAATTAGGTCAAACTATTAATTTGTTAGCTGTTATACAGTCATGTATAATAATATAATAAAGGAAACTTTAAATACACTGTAGTCACTTGTGTTAAAATTCATAAAATAAAAACTACGGTACCTTTAAACATCGATTATAGCTGTAACAAGATGTATATTGAAAAAACGTTTTCAAAGAAATAGGGGAATTGTAAGTAGAAAAAGAAGAAAAAAAAAAAAATTGAGGTCGTAAGAGGTCATATAGTGACCTGATTGGTGTTAATGTGGAGAACAGTTAGTTTGTCAAAGTCAAGGTCATCGACTGTAAACAATGTAAATAAATAAACTGATAGTTTGTGACATAAGCCACCGCTTTATCATTCAAACGCATGCAAATGTGACATAACGTTGACACTTCAAGGATAATTTACTCCTTGCCATTAAAGTTAACACATTTTAATAATTCGTAAAAATATAGAATAATTAATATTAATGAATATACTGTTTATATACAGTAATAATTACTTTTCCAAAACTGAAATGCGGGATAGCAAATTTATTGCAAGACAGCAAATTCAAAATATGTTTCACTTTCCAAATTATTGTTCATTAATTTCAATTATTTTTTTTTAATTAGGTGATTCCTGGTAATTTTCATAAATTACGATGAAGAAGTGGTGATTAAGAAGATGAGAGAAAAGAGCGAACAACCTCTGATTAGGGCAATTCTCATAACAGCATTAACCTTGCTTTCGTGTGAATTATGCGAAGGTTTTGGATGGGGATACAATTACCGTCGAACTGGAAATGTAGTCAGTACCGGTAGCGCCGCTGTACTAAACGCTACGAGTCCAATTTTAAATGAAGGAAATCGAGGTGTGCAAGGGGTTGATTTCAAAAGGGCTATCACAGGTGGGGATGAAGCACTTTTAGCTACACCAGTAATTGCACCGCATGTATTTTGCTCGAATTTAATTTTATTAATAATATAAGTTTACTTACTTTCACCAGCAAATTTCATTGGGAGCAGAAATAATAAACGTTGATTCAATTTCTTAATTTTTGTTTCCTTCGTTTTTTTTTTTCAGTAATCCAAAGAACAGTCGAACTGTACAGAGCTTTTCGGGAATTCAGCAGTCCTTGTAAGTCTGGAACAAAATTATGTTTTGCGTAAATATTAAATTTTTTTGACTTGATAAATCAATTTACCCGTAATGTGAAAGTCGTTCCCCAGCATTGCTATTATCGAGGAGGATTGTACGCTTGCGGTTTGGGAATATCATGCGTCTTTCAAGGATCCAGACCGTTGGATCTTTGTAGTGGAGGTTTGCTATGGAGTTGTTGCGTACCCAAATCTGGTTCATCTGCAACCACCGATTCGCTTTTATCTTCCGTCAGTTCGGCTATAACTCCAGTAGGTTCCATTCTTACCTCTGGTGGTTCCATTCTTAATTCTGGGATTTCTGGTTCCACATTTTCACTTAATCCGCAAACGAACTCTAATTTTGGAGGTTTATTAAAAATCAAATATAAAAAAAAATATTTGCAAAAATTACCAATTCTTTCATTTTAGAATGCGGTGCAACTTCATTTCGTGATTCGAGAGTTGTTGGAGGAACCAACACAGCGTTTGGTGATTACCCATGGATGGCCGCCATCATAAAAAAGGCTCTTCTGTCAAAACGAATTTCGTGCGGAGGTGCACTAGTCAGTGACTACTGGGTCGTCACAGCTGCTCACTGCGTTTTCAGGTTCATTCATAAGCTTCTATTATTTTTAACCTATTAACCAATATACTTCCAACATAGTTCTTCGCCTCATTTATTGGAAGTAAGACTGGGTGAGCACAATGTTCAATCTCATGCTGAACCTTTACCTCACGAAGATTTCCCAGTCGCACATATAGAAATACATCACAGTTACAGCCCAGCTGATTTTCAAAACGACATTGCATTAATCAAACTTAACCGTAAGGTTATTTTCAAACAGCACATTAGTCCTGTATGTCTTCCGATTATGCATCAAGACTTCACCACTCGAAAGGCCACCGTTCTCGGTTGGGGACGAACACAATACGGTTTTTACCTTGGCTATAAATATTTAATTATTAATAATTTGGTAACATTTAAATAACTCCAAAGGCATTGCGTCATCTTCATCTACTCTTCAAGCTGTGCAAGTCGAACTAATACAAAATAATGAATGTCAGCAGTGGTTCCGAGAAGCAGGACGAAGTGAGAGAATATACCCGGTTTTTGTTTGTGCAGGTTATAAACACGGTGGCAAAGATGCTTGTCAGGTACTAAATAAACAAATATACAATGCTAATCATAAAAAGCTAAATAAAACATTATTATATTGATACTTTCAGGGAGATTCTGGTGGTCCATTAACTGTGGCAACAAATGGTAAAGCAACACTGGTCGGTTTAGTTTCATGGGGAATAGGTTGTGGTAGAGATAATTTACCTGGTGTTTACACTAGAATTCCAGTTTTCGTTGAGTGGATAAGTCATTACATTAGAAAATAATTTAAGCTTCCCAAAATCTTTGCAATTTAAAAAAAGCAATTTTTTTTGGACAAATTATTAGAATTTTAAAGTTTGATTTTTGAACAAAAAACAAAGTACGCATCAAGTACAGTACAGTATATTTATTTTAAATCAAACTAGAGCCGGCCTCTTCGCTTATTCGTTAAATTGATACACGAACTTTAGACAGTATTCTATTATATTGAAAAATATATGAAAATTTATTTGTTAAACAAAACTTTATCTTAAATTAAAATCTATATACAGACCTGTATTTTAAGAATCACAACCAACAAAATTTCTTCCACGAAAAAGCAACAATTATTACAAACAAATAAATTGGCGCTAAATTAATTATTTTCGCTTATGACTTGGTGAAATTTGGCAGTGATGTCTTCAACAGAAACATTTTTTGTAGAAATAATAATCGTTTTGCACCTCGATTTGGATCCCTATAAATATTAAAATTTCATAAATATTATTTTATTTAATTGCTGAGCATTTATAATTTTTTATAATTATTTTTTAAAAAAAATTTTAAATTATTTTGGAAGATACCCTGTCTAATGTGACATCACTTTTTCGTAATCCCAAAACTGTAGATACATATTTGACGAGTGCCGCGTTAGCTTCTCCATCGACTGGTGGTGCGGCTATTTGTATTCCCACGCCTTCTTCGCCAATATCTTACAAAATATTTTCAAATTAGACGTAAGATATACGTGAGTAATTCTTAATAATATTATATTTATTACCGGTGACATTATTGGATTTAGCGCCTGGCTTCGCGTGTATTTTGATTTGGATCTCGCCTTTGGCGGTTAACGAAATCGGATGACTGGGAGATTCAACGGGCTACAATACAGTACCAAGGAATAATTATTATTACATACTTTTAACAACAAATCAGTTAAATATGAATAGAACCTTCGCGAGTTTATCATCTTGCCGCTTTTTGCTCGACTTTTTCGACATGAAGCTTGCAGTGGTAAAAAATGATCGAACAGTTTTTGGTAACTTGGTACCAATCATGTGGTAAGATACTCGATTCACGTCTATTGCGCTTTAAAATCGATCATTTGTGAAAGAATGTTTTACAGAACTTACGCGAAACGTGTGTTTAAATGTCATTGCATAACTTTTAGACAACTTTTCATTGAATAATTAAACTTTGTTGGTGTTTAATTCGCCGGTGAAGAGAAATTGAAGACCGCCACTGCAACAGATGCTCATCGCGCATGCGCCGTTTCAAGGTAACCGTTGTTTACTTTTTTTCTAAGGGGGTCATTCAAAACAATTCGTTTTTAGTGAATTTTTGACTGAGAATTTTTTTTGCTGTTATAACCTATGACGTTTTTTTTTTTTTACCAAAGTTTCATTAAACTTATGGGTATGTGCAAATGGCAAACATGTACAATAATTACCGTAGATCTGCGGTACGGTAAATTATTATTTGAAATGTACAATGTAACGCAAATAAATCGACAGCGCGTAGAGAAACTCTATAAAAATAATTTTCGTTAATTTTCTTTTAAAGCTGACGGGTGGGAGAGCAAAATAAGTTAAAGTGTTGCGCTCGCATAGCATTTTCACTGATTTAATTATTTTCACATATTAAATAGTCGCATAATATTTAATATTCAAGAAAGACGAGAATCAAATTGATGGTAATTGGGGTAATCCTAACATTGTCAATGGAAAATTTAAACCTTGACTCGCAAAGAAGGGATTTCAAGTCGAAGGTCAACAATTTTCATTTGCTTAATCCTTTTTTTTTTTTTTTTTGAAAATGGTGATGACATTTTACTCGCAGATTAGCGGTCACTCCGTTTTCTACGGCATATTTCTTTCTATAACACACAATAAGGAAAAGGGGAATTAGTAGAGGCTTATTAACTAATTGTTTTCAAGGTCAGTGCTCTTAGCATCGGCATGGTTTCCTTATTATTATATTACCTGGGTGCCCCATCATTGTTAAGTAGACCTATACTGTATAGGTCTTCCGTATATTAGCTTGTATAGGCTATACGGGCTTAACTTTTTTTTGAACTTTTAGATCTTGTTCTCTTTTTGCTGTCTCGTCGAAGTACTGACTTGTGAAGAACGATTTAAGTTTGTCGAAAGGTGAAATTTTTTTTTCGTAATTAAAAAAAGAAAAAGGTAATTTAAAGCAACAAAATTTTTATTTATAAATTTGTAAATTTGACTGCAATTATCTTATATTCCGACTGGTCGAATTGGTGGGAGAACTGTTAAAAATTCATTAAATTTCAATTAGTAAAATTACTCTCGAAAGCTAATTTTTATTTTTGATCTTTTCTTAATTATTATTGTCATTGTAAAGCAGTTTTAATAAGACTTTTGTTATAATATCTTGGAATTTTTAAACCTTACAATTTTTTTTGTGCGCAAGCTCGTTATTCTTTTAATTTTTGAATGGTTTTTATTAAATATACCTTTATTCGGTTTGTCAGCTATGAAGTATGGATTCACGGGTAGTTTTGGCTCTAGTTTTGGGTGCGTGAAATGAAGTGGTGATGGAGTGAGCGGAAATTGACTATCGTGCGATTTGGCTTGGTCTTGCTGAGCCGACACGTTGATGACACTGCTAATCGGATTATTTGATATTTCAAATTGACTGTTTTGACTATTGTTTGTCAAGTCCAAATATGGTAGGGGATTCATGTTTTGCAATGAAGGATTTAGGGCGTGTTGCGGGTAATTTTGTTGTGAGGAAAAATCAGTTTGAGGATTGTGTAAAGATGGTTTATCATCGTTTAGCGACGTAGCATTGTTTTGCGTATTCGAGAAGAACGGAATTTTAATTTGCGAAGTTTGAATCGGAAGGTTTTCGTGATTGGAGTTCTGTGCCAATTGGTCCACATTATTTGAACCTGGCAATAACGTGTTATGCTGCGTATTTTGGATCAATTGATTATTATTGTTGGATAGCAAATTTTCTATGGATAAATTAGACATTTGTTGACTCGGATATTTAGCTAACTGCGAATTGTTTAATTGTAACTGCGTTTGCGAGGGATTTTCATGTTTAAGATTTGGCACGTTTTCACTTTCATAGGGAGGATTTAGTAGTGGATGATTATTGTCAATTGGTTTTTGCAAATGGGAATTATCGGATTGTGCGTTTTGCATTTGCAAATAATTGATGTGTGGATTTTGCAAAAATGAATCGTGTTTTGGATTTTGCAGTGAAATATCGTTTAGCGAATTTTGCAGTGAAATATCGTTTTGTGGATTTTGCAGTGAAATATCGTTTTGTGGATTTTGCGGTGGAATATCGTGTTGTGAATTTTGCGGCGTTAAATTGTTTGGCGAAGATAATTTATGCAGTTGTTGAATTTTATTTTGCTGCTGCAGATTTAGCGAGTTAAAATTTTGTGGATCGTTAGTCGGTGGGTAATTTGGTTGTGATGGATTATTTTGCTGCGGTTTTTGTATTGGCAAATTATATTGTGAATATGGCGGCGACGGCGTTTGAAATGTATTATCATATTGCGAACTTTTTTCCGATTGTTGAGTTTGCTGTACATGTAATGGAGCGTTATTTGTCATCGTTGCTGGTAAAGTATTTTTTTGCTCGTTGTTATTTAACTGATTTTCATATTGCGTTGGCACTATATCAGAGGTAGATTGGATTTGCTGGTAAGGTTTAACCGCTGTTGGGTGTAATCTATTTTTATGCGGTTTTCTGTGACCAGGCTTAAGCTGATGGTGATTTTGCAATACGTTCGGGAAAAGCGAAATGCCGAGCTGTAGCTCTGGCCTTTGTTCTGTTAAAGTTAAGAAATTAGAAACGGAAGTGAGAAATAAGTAGTTAAAAACGGTCTTACCGTGGCAGCACGTGATTAAAATGTTGCAGAAGGTGCAAACGGAATCGACGAATAAGTCAACGAAATTTCTTTTATCCACGCCCGCATTCGCCGTTTGGGAATTATTATTGTCTTGGGATGCAAATGCTTTCGCAAATAATGCTAGGCAAATTAAAAATTTGAACGGGATTTTCGTCATTTTTGAATTTGTCAATTTGTGCTATTGGAACGATTTGCGCTCATTTTAATTGGCCATTTTACGAATTGAATGTTTTCTTGAAGTGATTGAATCAAATTGTTACATTTAAAGAGCATGCGCAATCTATGTGGTTTAGTTTTAGGCTATCGTTTCATATTTCACAATGCTTTAATAATTATTAGCATATATTTTTATTACACTTTCAATTGTTGAAATCGATAGGAGTTTAATTATAGTAACGCAATAGATATACTGTAATTACCAAAAAATTATTGCGTCCACCATTTTTAAAACTTAGATTTCTGGCTTCCGGTTCTTTATCTTTTTGAAAATTCATTGTTGAATGCAGATAAAAAAAAAGTGTTAAGAATAATTGAGTTTTATTTGGGCTTATTAAATGCTATCTTGAAATTGTGGTAAGTCCAATACTGGTTAATAATTTTCATCAATCGCTTCATTCAAAAATTATCATTAGAGGGCCATAAATTTTATAACCTAACCCTGCTCGCGGCATCCGGACCTTCTATTACAATGTCATGTACAGTACTGTACTGTATTATGTTCGCACCGAAAATCGGATTCGGTGCAATCAGATCGGCAAGCCTCTTGTGACGTAACTCACTTGACCTTGGCTTTCTACTTGCATTCAGATTTTTGTAAAAATCGTAAAATGTTGGGTTGACTGAGAATAATTATTACTTGTGACCAAAAAAAAAAAAAAATCCACCCTATTTAATAAATCTTTTGAGCATGGTAGCCATTTTGAGTTTTAATTTTTTTTTCCCCCATATTTTTTTGTTCGCATTTAAATAGGTGAAACCATCTTTACGAAATTAGCCTATTCATTATTTTATTCTCTTAATTTTTAAAAGTTGGCGGTATAATTATTATCTACATAATTATACGTTAAAACGAACATAAATTACAGCTAAATGCATAAGTTTTGTTTCAAGTGTAATTTATTTACTTTTAAATGATTTAATATGGCGCTAGTCTACTTTGTAAATCTTGTTTATACATGATTCTACTTCACGTATTTTAAATAAGTAATGCATATTAGTTACATAATAGCTTTTAACAAAATCATATGCTTGAGTTAAATCATCTAATCGCTTTGGGCGTTTTTGAAACATTTAATTATTGTGAAAACTTTTATTAAAAAAATTCGAAATTGGTGAAATAAGCAGGTTTGAAAGCGGATTCTTTTTTTTTTTTCTTTGGTTAATTTGTGCATCATTATGATGTAAACATTGCTAAATTATACGCGATAAATAACCACGTAAATTCAATAAATTACAATACAGTAATTGAAATTCATGGGAAGTAGTATAATAATGTTGGGAGTCGGCAACCTTGTTTCATTTGAGGTGGAAAAGTTAACGTTTTTAATTGATAAACCTGCAGGATGATGGATTTAGAATGTTTTACAGAGGAGGTTAGAAAAGTTTGAAAGCATGTACAGTACAGTACATGTACTGCGTTGCTACCAGCAGATCTCGTTTTATCCCTCTCCGACGTTTATTGACTAAATTCATTTTTTTTTTGAAACTATAATTTTAAGCGCAAACCTTGTGTATTAATTTTTTTTTATTTAAAAAAGTCATTTTAACCAAATCTGGTCTGTGACAATGTAATCTCTCTTCTTGGGTCGCAAAAATGGCATCTTCAAAGAATGATGGTTCATTCATTCTTTGATGACGTCATAACGAAATTCATTATTCAAAAAATTTCAATTACTGAATTTATTTATTTTGACTTATTCTAGTACCGGTATAAAATAATTATTTTAAGAGTATAATCAGAACGGAAATGATAAAATTCGCTACTAACATCAAACATTTTAACACGATAATATATACTTTTAATAAATTGAATTATTTTTTTTTTTTGTTTGAAACTTAACAAGGAGAAATAATACAACAAATTTTGGAATAACTTAAGTCTAAAACCGTATACATGGTGAAGCAACAACGAAGCGCAAAGTACCGCAAATACATAATAATACTCGGGTTAAGATGAAAAATCTCGGAGTATACGAAAACCTCTCTTCATTTCGGGATTGTATTTGTTCTTGGCGAAACAATTGGCAGCGGCTTCGTCGCATAAACACGCGGCATCTGCACAAAACTGGCCTGTTAACACTAGCGTTAATTAATAGAAAATGTAAATTATAAATTACGTAACACTTACAGTGATGCGCGCGCACGGGGTGTATAGAAGCGGTAGCCAAAAATACGTCACTTATTTACTGTACAAAAATAATTAACCAACGAATTGGTTCGGGTTAAGTATCTGTTTAAACAATGTGGAAATTTTAGTGGGTAGTTTTTTTTTTAAGGTTAAGGACATTTTGTTTTTAAATTTAAACCAGTATTTAAAAAAATTTCCAGTTTTTTTTTTTTTGCAGTTTAGCGAGTGTTTTTGGGGGTTTACACCGGTGCTAGCGCACGCCACTGAAGTCTAAACACTTTGGTTTGAAACACTTACCACAAGTTACAGTTGCTTCCGTGATGTTGGCGTCATAAACTGAAAAATAAGGCAAGCATCGGGCATGCGCAAAGAGTTGGTCGTAGCATCGGTCATGAATTTCACAACAACTGTCAATAAAACAAAAGGGAGAAGGGGAAAGAAAAGGGTTGAAAAGAATTTTTGTTTTAATTTTTGTGGCTTTCGTTTTACCAACCGGTCGATAGCGTCGACTGGTGCTCCGTTTCCTCCAAATCCACAGTAATTGCCGTAGGAGTTAAACTCTAATGGTCCTCGACCTGTCAAAGCTTTGATCATTCGGGCGAATCCTCCGAGTGAGCGGGGGGAGATGTGCCTGCTTTCGACCACACACAAGCAACGACAACCTACGGTACAGCAGGTTAATTACACATTGCTGGGTTAATCAATTGTTTGAATTAGTAGAAGTATTTTTGGGGAAGATTTTTTTTTAGTAACGTTTAGCTTGACCTATTTTTTATTGGCTTTAGTTGCGCGAGTTTTGAGCAATAAGTTAAGCAAGTGACAATGTATAAAATTAATTAGTCGTAAATCTTTTTCGAGATACTGTACTGTATAAAGACTTGTAAAATGGTTATTAAAATAAAACTGAAAGTTAGGTTAATCAAGGTCAAAACTATTTTGAAACCTTTTGTCAATCCGAAAGGCCAAAAAGTGGACGTTCACAAGGTGGTTTTTAACTAATCTGGGAACATAATTTTCTGATAAGATATTATAACTTAAAATTTATATTTTATGTACAGTGTACTGTGTAACTCCAACATTTGTCATTTTCGATATTAGCTATGTTTTTTATTGTTCGAAATTCGTCACACTTTTAATTGCCACGTTAAGTACCACCGAAAATACGAAAAATAATTTCTAATAGATTTCATGACGATTCATAAGAAAATTTCTTCGTCAGTTTTAGCAAAAATTGTAAAAATTAATAGCAAAAAAAAAAAAACAAAAAAAAACAATAACATTAGATAATTTTAAAAAAAATATTAAGATATTAATAAGCAATTAAAATGTACGGTATTTGCAATGATTTCTGGGTAAATTTGTTTTTTTCTTAAAGGTAAGGTATACATTGTACATGTAGATGCAAAATTAAGGGCTGGGAACGGATTAAACCGCTTTTAATGTATTTCTATGGGAAAAGTTGTTCGATATTCGTTATTTCCACTAGAACGGATTAATGGCGAATATTGGAGTTGCACTGTACGTTAAAATCACCAATGCAATTCTACACCAGTAGTTTTAGAATTGTAAGAATATGTATATATTTTTTTTTTCTACAAAATGCTTTTACTCGGTAATAGATATTCCGAACTTTCCTTGTTTTAATTGCAAAAAGTCTACTGTATTACCGAAAATACGGAAAGATAATTTCTAACAGATCTCATGACTATTGATAAGAAAATTTAGTCTCAATTAAGGTGAATTACCGATATTATTTTGCAAAAATTTTGTTTTAGATAATGTTATTTTGATTAAGACTTTTAAATGAGAAATGTTTTTACCGGTAGGTTTTTAGAATACACGTACCGGTACAGGTATTGCTTATTCTTATAATTATTTAGATACCCCAAAACGAATAAAAACACAAGAAAAAAACAAGTGAAGGTAAAAAAGACAGAAAGCGATAATAAGAGATAAAATTAATAGTGTTAAATAAACATTTGCATTGATTTAGGTTAATAGGTTTATTTAATTAGCTGAACTAGCGATAAATTTAAAGAATTTAACGCGTTTTGAAAGTTGGGTTAGCTAGCTAAAAATGTGTCATATGCGTATTTATCATTTTGATAAAAATAACATATAAAACAATATTTTAATTGTAACGCATAAGCAAAAAAAAATAAATAAAAAATAAAAAAAAATTAATTAAATTATTGCATTTAACAAAATGTATAAATAATAGTAGGAGTCAAGATAGATTGGTTAATGAAATTGAATAAAATATGGTAAACTTACTCATACAAATTAAAGTAATCCACATCCATGTTCTCATCTTGATGAAGCGTTCAGACTACATGAGCACAGAGTACCGTGAAAAAGCGCGTATAGGAGCGTAATTAGCAATTCAGCATGAAACAGCAGAGATTAAGTCGGAGCAAGCTGGTACCAAACAAAAATAATTTAAAAAAAAAATCTCCTTTAAATAATTATTATTACAATAAATTTTAATATTTTATGTTGGATTTTTTTTTCTCTTTTATTATTTTTTTCCCGGTACTCTCACTTTGAAATGTAGCGCTAATGATGCGTTAATGACACTGGTTTTAATTATCACTGTCGGTAATGTTAGGTTTAACATTCGCGCGCTAACAAGTTCATCTTCGGTTCTGGTTAATCAAAACTGAACCAGCGATATATATAAATATTATGATGATTTTTGTAATGCCAAAAAAAAAAAAAAAAAAAAAAAACCGAAAAAAATCGAAAAAAAAAAAAGATGATGGGCGAGATCCACACTGTTGTCTGGGTGTGGAAATGTGTTTCAATGTGGAAAAAGGTAGAAACACTTTTGACAGTTTTAACTCAGGAGAAGCGAGAACGAGTTTTGGATTAAAGAAAACCAATTGTTATTCCCTTAGACCCCTCCCCCACTCTTCTCAACATATACTTGGAAACAATTGTTTTGCCACTGCCCCACTGCCCCTGTTTCGTTTTTATATCTATCTCCAGTGAAACAAATTTTTTTTTTGTTTTTTTTATATATTTTTAAACGGCAAATTAATTATTATTTTTTGTTAGTTTTTTACCTATAGTTTAATTACCGGTAATCTTTTTTTTTTTTTTTTAAATTAAATTTTTATTTACGTAATGCATTTATTATTTGAATATCGTTTATTAACATAATTTAATAATTCATAATTCGATATTGTATTTATCAATAAGAGTGCTCTACACCCATTAAGAGTTGAATAACCTTTAGCAAATGATTTGGAATTTTCGTTGTCATCTTCAACTATATTCAATTTTTTTATTGAAAGTATTTTTTTTTTCTGAATCAAAAACTTTTTTCTTCTTCTTCTTTATCAGTTTTTCTAAACTGCTATTTGTACAATTGTTATTGACACGTGATGTCAAAATGAAAAGAAATGATCTTTTTCTTTTCTTTCTTTTTTTTTTTCTTTTTTTTTTTTTAAATATAAAATAATGTATTTTTTTTGGAAGGCTGTTTTAAATTGTAAAAAGGGTGTGTAAAAGTTGTGATGGAATGTGTTTCCATTTTTTTTTTTTTATTAATTTTTCTTCTTATTGCGGTTTTTAAATAGATATATCTAGGTATTAAAGGAAAGAATTTGTTACATTTGAGGTTTTTCTATTGAGATGAGTCGTTGACGTATTGCCCACAGCATCCGAAGTTTGAATTACTCGACTAAATTGAAGGCATGTTGGCGCCAGAGCAACACAATTTTTGCTCTCTTTTATCTTCTTCATTAATATACAGTATCTATAATCACCTATTTATAATTACAAATATTAAGCAAGGAAAGCTTTTCTATCTGGTACCACAATTTTCAACAATGTATTTTTAAAAAATTGCTACAGATATTTTTTTTTTTTTTTTATAAAAAAAAACTTTTTTTGTGTATAAATTAACAAACTTGTAAGTTATAATAGGCAAATATTTCATTAATCAATTTATAAGCTTTTCAGTTTTTATTTATTTTTTAAATGCTAGATTAATTTTTCGAGTACGGTAATTAGTTAATGTGTTTTTCTGTTTCGTTTTCGTTATCATCTATTCCGGTGATTCTGAAACTGTGGTACGGGGAAAGAAAACGGAGAAGGATGCAAGTTTTATGGTTTGTTTTCATCGAATTCGATCGAAAAAGTTGTTTTGAAGCTAAACGAATGTGAGAGGTGAATCACATGTAGCACATTCTTGGCGCCATAATGGCGCCACACACTGGGATTTTGAAAGGTGCGATGTCCGCCAGGTGGAGCACTGCCTGAGATTGACCTCCACTCAGATAGGCACACAAAACAAAACCCCTTCATTTAATTAAAAATTTCATATTAAAGACTATAAAATGAGTTAATTTTTTTTTAATGACTAGAATTAAATTAAAAAATTGTTAGCGTCACGAGTTAAAGAAAAGCGGCGTTGTTCACCGATCCTTTCATTCTTCGTGAGGCCCAGTCCTTCGGCCTCAAAGAATGGATATTAATTTGGCGATTGTTTTATTTTTATTCTTCCTAAATAGAAATTATTAATTATTCTAAATAACTTTATTTTTTTTTCTCACGTTTTCTGTCACGCGTTACTTGTTTAATAGTAATAATATCTGGCGGAAAATAAGGATATCATTTTTCTAACACTTGATTTCAATTTGGCATCGTAATATAGAAAATGTTCCGAGTTTTAATTCATTTTAGAAATTCATTTTTTAATGATTTGATAAGTTTTTAGGAAATTTTTTTTGTATTGCTAAGATTTGATTTTCTTCTAAGTAATAACTCTTCTGAATTTTGAATATTTGGAAGTTACAGATAGGAATAGAAATATTTTTAGTAAATTTTTATAATTTTTTTTTTCTCTAATATTCTTACAAAAGGTTTAAAAGACATTTAAAAGCGCTCACATTCATTAATTTTCGTATTTAATTTATTTAACATAAATAATTTAAAATTGAGAGACTAAGAATTTAATGTAACAATTTGGGACTATGGAGGTAATGACGTCACGAGGTGTCGTCGATAACAACCTCTCTGAACGCCTCACACCGCTCTTGATTGCGTTTGTTCACACAGTCTCTGGTGACTTTGAGCACGATAGCTAATCGTCTATCCAAGGCTCGAATGTGAGCCTGAGTGAGAACGGGAGTGAGGGGATCGATAGCCATAGATTGTTCGACTAGCGAGCTGAGTTTGCCTTCTGCCGATGAAGTGTGCAATTGGATCAATCGTCGGAGGGTTGATTGACGGATCAAACAGCACTGGAAGAGCGGAGCTAAAATGGACATTTCGTCGTGGTTGGGTCTACCGAAAGCCCGACCGTGATCCAAATGCAGAGTTATCGAATCGTTGTTAAAAATGTTGAAGAGTTCATAGTGGTGACGGTCCATATTCCCGATGACGAAATCGAAAATGGACATGTCCATAAGATCCACTAATCTGCGACCGCGAGAATACATGGTTTGCTTTTGGATCGATTTGCAATAGTCCGAGTCCGTTTCCCATAGAGCGCGCTTTCGCTTGTGATAAGAACGGCGATAAGGGTGTCTCCAGGCCTTTCGAGGAACACTACTGGCCGGTGGGAAAAACGTGGCGAAACTTCCTTCGATGCGATCTGGACGACCGCAGATGGCGTGACCTGTATCGCAGTAGTAGCTGCATTTTCCGTGAAAGCACACATTTCCCGCTATCAAAAAAAAAAAAAAAAAAATATTAATAAATAATTATTGATCGGCAACCAGAAACGGTTAAAATCAAATTAAAAAAATTTGAAAACATAATGTTAATCAATTAATTTAGTTGAACGGATAGTTGCTGTACATGTATTAATTGTTTTCAAGACGCAACAACAAATACAGTAACATTATGCCCAGGTGCGAGTTTATAGACGAAACAAAATAGACTAATTTTATCAGAATTTGGAAATCGATAATTTAAAAAAAATTAATTGTTGTAACAATTATAAATACATTCTTTATTAGTTAAGTTGTTGGGAATTTATATTTTAATTCTCTGAGATTATTTGTTTGGTTTGCCATGAACTGTTTGTTTGCCGTAATTTTTGATTTAAAAATCAAATAATTTACAGTACCCGGTATAATCAAAAAATTATTTTTTTTTTTTGAAATTGAATTTATTTAGATTTTTGGTTTGAAGGATTCTCAATGTTGAGTGATAGTTTAAATTTTGTTTGGTGGAGTTAAAATGAAGTTAAATTGGTCATTAGACTAATCTTTTGATAGTACAATGTAATTGGATGAGCGCGGTACCTGGTGAGATAAAGAATGTTTTGAGGAAGTCCGTTCCTTCTGCTAGCTCGTAAATCTCCGAGGTTATGTTGACCATTCGACCGACTACTGGAACTGCTCGACGGAAGCCTAACACTCTGTAATAGAATAATTTTGTTTTGAGTCGAGTCCAACACTTAATCGATATAGCTACTGTGTGTGTGTCTTACCTGTCCACGTGAAATGCGGCGATTTCGGCGTTGTGGCGCTCGAAATCAGTGAAGTAGAAGTGATCCGGGAGCGTCTCCTGCTCTCGCTCAAATCTCATGGGTTTAAACAGAGCTTGACCAGAGTCTTCGAATTCTATCACCAGTTTCAATTGCGTTCCACCTTCTTTTTGAGCTGCAAATTATTGCTATCGTTAATAATTTCGAGTTTTTCAAAAATGTCATAGAAATGGAAAGATAATTTTTTTTTAGGTCTTACCTACGTGATTAATTTTTAAATTGGCCATTTCTAGGAGTAGTTGTTCAATGTATGGCTCATTGGCCAAATATAACTCGTTCCGTCTGATATTTAATTGAAATTTCTCCCAACTGCTCGCGTTTTCACTATAAATTTTTAATCTTCAATAAATTTCAACTTTTTTCTTTCGGAATAATGACTGACCTGAGCTTAAGCCCTAAAAGTTCCCCGATGGTGGAATTGTCTTGCGTTTCGCTCCTGAACCTACGCTGAGGATGGTCCAAACTCAGACTGATTAAATCCACCGGGCAATTGTCTAGCGAATCACTCAGATCATCGTATCGGTCGTCGCTGACGTCATTGTCAAGCGTCAGTTCATTTTGCAACTGTTGTTGTTGGCGATTTTTTAAAGCTTTTAAACGACTCTTGAGCGCGGCTTTCTTCACCATCCGCGTGGCCTCATCGATGAGCTTTCTCGAATCTTGACCCGAGCGGTTGGCGATTGACCCTGCAGACACGGTGAACTTAAAATGGCTCGGGACGAAGGGCGAGTCGTCATGGTCCACATTGAACGCGGCGTTGAACAGATGTTTGAGTGACCAGCGACCACTTCCGCCTTCGCCATGAGGACGTTGCTGGTGAAGGAGAGTGGTGGTGGTTAACACAAATAGACACAGAGAAACGCAAATGGCCGCACAACATAATAGGAGCCGTTCTCGGAGTTTCATAATACACTCAATTCCAGAGAGCCTACGCGGATGGACATGAGGGACATTGCTGGGGTAATCAAGAGACGCATTCAAATGTTGGTTCTGGGCCTACAAAATTTTTTTTTTTTTTTATAAAACAAGAATCAAAACTAAATCAATTTTCGTAAAATTGAGATAATATAAAATAGCCACATTTTTTTAAAAATTATTATTACATACAATAATATTCGAGAATTATTCATGATTCGTCATAATCAGGAATCGAGACAAACAATATAAATAGAGTAGATAATTATTTTATCTAAAACATACATTGTACAGTACTGTAATTGGATTTTTCTTTTTTCGATAATTCAGATTTTCAAAATTTTTTTCGTTCAAATTTCCTATTTTTGAGACTTTAAATTTAGGAATATGTACTTGATTTTCAAGAATAGTTTTCGGATTTGTGACTGACAATTTTTTATTATAATTTTACTTCAGACATGTGCTTGTTGTGTTTAATTGTTTTATATACAGTATTATATTCGTCCTCGTTACTAAGTATTGATATTTCTATTGAATCTCAATTTTTTTATAGACTATTTGAGGCGATAAAAATGGGAGTTGTTTGCAATGAAATGTTTTTTTTTTGTTTTTTGTTATTATTATAATGGAGAAAGGAGCGGTGCTTAAAATATTTTGATGACGCAACCCGTCGTAAATTATAGCGGTTTATTATGTACACAGAGCATATCTTGCGATTAATATCGTTTTATTGGATAGAGAAAAAAGGTGGAAGGCGACATTATTTATGAAAAGACCTCGAGAAGGAGGAGGAGTCTAGTTAATGATTGCGCATGGCATGGCTCAGGTGTTGTGTTTTCCTTGTCGAATGACGTGAATGTCGACGAATAAAACGCACCTAAAGGTGACAAGCGACGCATCGATCGCTGAAAAATCGATTATTCGCGATCGGCGGTAACGTCAATTAGCATATTAAATGTATCTAAAAAGGGGCAATCGAAGGCTCTCTGACGTTCATTTCCAAGCCGTATTTTGGATTAATAATTGCTGCGTAATAATATTCTTATTTTATTTGATTGTTAAATAATTCGCAATTAACATCCGGATTCGGTAGAAATAGGATATCTCGCCAAATTATCAACGGAAATAGCAGCGTTATTAGAAGTGGTTGAGGGAGGACAGGAGGAGGAGTTTCGGATGTTTCGTTTAAATTTGTAGAAATTTGAGATTAAAATTTTGAAAACAAAATAAAAGTTAATTTTGAATGGGCGTTTTAAAGGTCCGTTTCGTTGAGAATTTGATCTTTTGACATTTGGTCATTCAACTTAAGTCTTTGTTTTTAGCTGAAGTTTGAATTGCGCTTTTGTTAATTGAATCGGACCATATTTGATCGGGGTTAAAATTCATACCAAAATAATGTAGCTTACATTTTAATTTACATAATGTCTCATAGCATTTTCAAGCTAGGGATTTAGTTTCGTTATACAGTATTGAAATTTCGCCAGTAAGAAAAATATGACATTTGCGGGAGCATTGTTCATTGATACCGTAAACCAGGAACTATTGGCAACAAAATTTGACAAGAAAATTCTCTTAATTTGAAAATTTGATTCCTTGGCCGTGACACGCTTATTAACGCGCAAAAATCCGAAAATGAATTCCATTAAAAGCGAATGACAAAAAAAAAAAAGTTACGTTTCAGTAAAGAAAAACCTTCAAGCCAATAGAAGATTACATGTTTTATAAACCTTGAAGTTTTAGTTTGAAAAAATAATATAAACTTTCTTATTTTGATAATTTCGCTGCGCTGACTTTCTTTATTAATTAAGATCGTCTACTGCAATTACGAATTTTTCTTTAACAAAAAAAAAATTACTTCATTATTGGTCGAATTTCCTTTTAAAATTATTACTCACTTAATGACGACGTAATCTTGGCAAATTTTAATTTCGATAAACTGACGCCTGTTTGAAAAATATTTGGCGGTAAATAAATTTGGCTATGACAATGCATTATTATTTTGTTAGATAATAATAATGAAACATTTCATTACTGAATATTACTACGACATACTTATTTTTTACGAGTTTTTATCGCATTTAACCCGCTTATAATGTTCTTAAATAAACGTTATTTATTGGTTTGAAAATTATTAAAACACTTTTTTTTTTCGAGAGCCGGGTGTGAACTCGTTTAACACGTTCTGAAAATGAGTTCACAGTGCGCCGAACGTTATAAACAGGTGTCGAGTGAAACATTGTTTACATAATTATTCAAACTTAAACCGTGCTTTAAACAAATATAAGAAGCAATAGTTTTTTTTCTTTTCTTTCACTCAAATGTGCCATATGTGAGAGGTTACGTTACTTACGTGTGACGTGACGTTGCGGAGGGCGTTGCACGTGCACTCTATAGCTTGGTGGACGGGTGACTTTCACTGTCGAACCGAAATGACGTTGAGCAAAGAAGAAGCAGCGACGAAAAGAAAACGAGTGAGAAAGAAGAAGAGAGAGAGAAAAAAAAATGGATGAAGGTGGTTTTTCAATGTCAAGAAAAGTGAGCGTAACGTTCGAACGAACGTAACGTAATCGTAAGGTTGTTCGGTGGGGTGGGTGTGAGGGAGAGTTGTGTGTTTGATGAGAAAAGGCGAAGGACACGGAGTTTTAAAGAAGATGCGTTTTGGCAGCGGTTTGTGAGACGCGATCGACGCGGGAGAGGCTACGGTTCGGTGCGGCTAGCCCTCGCACATCGCTCGCGCTCCTCTTTAAACGTGATAGGTGGCGCTGATTGTTGTTGTGAGTCAAGATGAAGAAATTGACCCTCGTTTTTATTAAATGATCTTTCAACTTCTCGTGCATTAGTGAAGGATGGGGCGGAGGAGGTTGGGGGTGGATGCAATGAAAGGAAAAGAGATTAGATGATGGAAAGATCCATTTCACGCCGAGGTGGGAGGGTTTGATGATGGGGTGGGCGGAGTTGACCTTTGTGACGTCAAGTGTACCAAGATCGATCGATATGGTGCTTTCATCGCAACCACTCGAAAGATAAAAATATTTTTGGATGGAAAATTTTTTTATTAAAGTTTTCTTAATTGAAGTGATGAAAATAGCTATCATTTTTTTTTAATAGTTAGAACACGTATTTAATTTTTATAAGTGCTGTAATGTAATTTATTATTATAAATACATGTTTTAAAATGCAGAAAATTGATTTTCGTTAATTTTTTTTTTTTGTTTTGAAAATTAATTTTTGGTGGGGAGTTCGATTTTAAATATTGTTTTAAAACAATTTTTTTTTTTAGTTTTATTTTTATACTCGTACATTATAATTTAATTGCCATGACTTCTTTAAATTTTTCATAAAAAAATAAAAAAAAAACGAAAAAGTCAATAAACAAAAATAATTCTGCTGCTCTGAAAACCTTTCATTTAGAATGATAATTTATACGGTATATTATAATTTAATTACCATGGCTTCTTTAACTTATTTATAAGTAAATAAAAATAATTTTGCTGTACTGAAAACCTTTCATTTAGAATGATATTTTTTTGTGTTGTTGACAATTTGATTATTGTTAATTAATATTTATTATTTTTTTTGAGTAATTTTACAGTATTATTATTTTTCTTTTTTTTTTTTTTTTAGTGTACAAGTAGTTGCAATAGTATCGAATTAATTCAGTAGAGGCATCTGTTTATGCAGTGTTTAATTTCGGAGCTGATAATGCAATCATTGAAATGATTATACAGTATCTTGATACAGTATACTATAATTTATTTATTGATAAATTAGGTTATCGACATTTTGACCTTTGGGAAAATTGGTTTGTCTGAATTATGAGGTATCGTTAGTTTTAGCTGTTGGGAATTTGGTAAAATTAGTATTTGGTTTTTCGATTTAATTTATGGAGCTTTTATTTTGTTCGATGGTTCGTCGAGTTTTTGCTTAATGGGATTTTGACTGGTTGGGTATTTTTACTGTTTGGAATATTAATTTGCTTTTGGAACTTTCAGTTAACGTACCTATTATTATTTATTTATTTATTTTTTTTTTGGCTTAAATAAATTATAAAATTTTTTTTTATATAAAATTTACTTTTTAAGCATTTATTTAATTATTTGTCCAAAAAGTTAAAATTAAATGCATAGCGATATTTATCAGAAATTATAAAGCGAGATTCTTTTCTTGTCCTGTTCCTTGACCTCGCGGCCCTCAATGGGCAGCATGTTGGTTATGTTGTCGACTTTAATATGAGCTACGTAGATGTCGTCTCCCAACGGAAGTCCTCCTCGACGCCTCCCCGATTTTCCTACTGGTTCGTACGGTTCGGTGCCGATTGAAGGACCGTCATAATCTGGATCATCTTCCGCCTAATAAAATTATCCATTAACCTAAAATTCCCGGTATATAACATGGGCGTTCGATTGTACCTGCTTTCCGAGAGCGAAGATGCATCTGGTGACTCTGGGAATATGTAAACCGTAGAGGAGATCTTCCGGTTGGAAGATTTGTTTCTTGTTTAAACCGTAGTTTGCGCATGCGCGTAAGAATTTATCAATATTTTGACGTTTTTCTTTTAAATTGGAGTTGGATAATTTTCCACTGATTGATCCGGGTTTGATGGCTTCCATCAGTCTAATTAATCGTAAACTTATATTAAATTATATTTTATCGCTGGAATAAAATTAAAAAGTTAGAAACCTGCATAGTATTACTCCGTCACGTATGAAAAAGTCATAGTCTGTCATGTTAATATCATCCAATACCTGATAAATCCATAAAAGTATCTGACTCTCTTTGGCCCGATCTCTCTAGTATCAATAATTGATTATTGGTTTTTTTGGAGAGGTTTTATTTTTTCTGTGGTTAGTTTACATCGCCCGCACGCTGAATTTTATTAACTTACCCTATGAGGCTCGAGTAGGTCTTCTTCTTCATCGTTCATTTTACAGTTGTTAATTATTATGATTTACAATAAGATCAGTAATTGAAATTGATTTAAAAAAAAAAAAAATGTAGCGAAATTGCGTTTTAGGAGTTGAATGTTGCTCGGCGATCACGTAACTTGTTCCCAAAATAATATTTTGGGCGAGTGCGTGGATTCTATTTTTAGTTAGCTCATAAAAAAAAACGGGCACATCTCCTTTACGACGATACTAATGTAGTTTAGCATAACAATTTGTTTAGGCTGCGATTTAAAACTACAGTAGCAAAAACAAGGTGAGAGTTCTCTTTATTATACATTTTATTTAATAAGCAGAAAATTTGAGAAAGACAAAATTATAATAATTATAATAAAATGATCCACCGCCTATTGGTAAGGTAAGGGTTAAAAGAGTCAATTAAAAAAAAAAAAAGTCAACAGCAAAGATGCTGACTACCGTAATAAATTAAAGTAGGCCTACAGCACTGTACTCTACGGTATTTCTAATCTTGATATGGGCTCTTTAAAAATTCAAGCTGCTTTATAAAATCTAATTTCATACTGTATCAACAAACTGGGGCACAAATTTCAAGCAAACTTTAAAGCAAAACTATCGTCTTGTTTTATTTTTTAACTCAAGGCAGTTCAAATAATAGCCAATTGAGACTAGAAAACGAAATTGCGCATGCGCAGTATCTTTTATTTATGCTGTAGATAGAGGTTGGTAATGCAGTACCATAGTGCGTCAACGGTCCAAAAATTAACTCAAGACGCGGGGACTAATTTTCGGGAATACATGTTAAACTCAAACTACAGTACCTTTTTTTCCTTTTTTTTTTTTAAATCGTCAAACTTAGCCATTTCAAAGTGAAACGTTGAATGTACATGTAGCCTTATGTAGGTTAATAGTAATATTGGAAGTGTTTTTAAAACTGGACGGAAATTTGTTTTGGAGCTATCTTTGGGTAATGCATAATTCAATTTAGCTCATTTAAGAGTAAAATTATAGCTGATGGCATTAAGATAAATTTTATTTCTATACCTAAATCATTTTAATGGCAAAACGGCGCTTTATAAAAGGTGTGCGCATGCACAAGGACATTAAAAAAGCTATGATCGGAGTTTTATGGATATTTGCCTGTATTTTATCATGATATTTTATTGATAAAGTCTGAGCTAAATAGAGCGAGATATAAAGGTTTGAAGGTTTTATGGCCGCAAAGTTTTATAATTATAATAAGAAAGCGTGACAAATGTTTACATAAATAAAGATCGAGTTTTATCTTAAGATTTTATCTGAGTGGAGATTTTGATTTTACCTATTCAATATTGTCAATTACAGTATTATAAATTATTAAAAAAAAATACAAAACATTTATTTACAGTATTTATTTTTTAATACAAAAAATGGTACAAAAATAGCAATAGTTATGTATATACTCGTTATATAAAAAAAGCTTTAAAAAAATAAGTAGATGTATACCGGTTTGTAATGTGTGCGCAGGCGTTGTATGTAAAATGAATACACGGATCAAATTTACATGAGAGTAGTATCATTCGATTCTCGTCTTGAGTGAGCTCGTGCCTGAAAAAGTTCCCGAACCAGAGCCGCTTTTTCACGTTCGAGTTGTAAAATTCGTTCGTTTTTCTGTCCCACTTCACTCGACAAAGACACGGTCTGTTCTTTTAGTTGATTAACCATGACCGAGTCTTGCGGTGGCTGTTGGATCGGTCTGCTGAAATATGACGGTTGACGAACCGCTAAGTTCATGTGCAGAGGGTATCCACGCTGGGAACTCTCCACTAGAACTGACAAGTGTTGGTTGACTTCGAAAATTTGGGCCATTTGGAAATTTAATCTTTCTTGATGAGCCTCGGTCGAATATTCCTGAATTAACAAAATAATTTAAAAAAAAATATGATTAAGACTGAGACTTGTGCGGTTTTTGTACTGTACCATAAGTGTGGAGTTTTGGCCAATGTATTTCATCTTTTCCTGAACGTCATCGATCTGTTGGATGTACCATCCTCTGGTCTTTTCAACAGCTTCAAGACCTTGTAGTAAAACGTCTTTTTCTTGTTCCAGTTGCTTCATGCGTTTCAGCTTTGAGGGGAAAATAAAAATGCGTTCACGAGGACACTTTATAAAAATTTGAGTAATTTTACCATGTTATAATCGATTCCATTGGCTAATGTGTGACGTCTCGGTTCTCTTCTTCGTAAGCTGCCTTTACTTTGATTCGGGTTGTCTGCAACTGAGAATGAAATTAATTCTAAAAATGAATAAAGTTGATTAAATAAAAAAAAAATGAAAGTAAAAATATATACAAAAAAAAAAAAAAAAAAAACAGATGTTTCCCATAATTATTTTTAATTAGGAAATATTTTGGAATTTCATATACTGTAATTGGTTCTATTGGTTCCCAACCGTTCTAGTCAAGGATTATATTCCTAGGTTTGCCAAAGGGATTCGTTACACAGAATTGATATTTCACTTTACAATTTTAATTTCAACAGTATTGCGCAATATAAAAAAAAATGTAAATCTAACTACGGTAAAGAATTGTGTTCTAATTTAATTCGAGGTTAAAAAATTACAGAATAATACCAAACCTCTAAAATTTGTAAAAACAAAGCGTTTCTTACCCATGTTGACCCTGAAATCGGGATTATTATCAGCTGTTCCAGCATTCTTTTCGAAGTTGACCTTGTCAGCAGCTGTTTTATTGCTGCCACTCCTTTGAGCTTCTTGCAGCATTCCCATGTGCCAATTATGAAGGACTGTCATAATTCCACGACGATTTGGCACCGATTTCCCATTATTAACGGGAGATTCAACGACCCCGGAAATGCGAGTCTCGCTTTGATACATTCGTCCCGCCGATCCACCAGCTGAATTCCCTCGTCCGTACTCCCCGATCAAACTACTAATTCCTAAATTAGTGGAACCGTGAGCAGCACCGGTGCTCGAAACTCCAACTCTGGTCCCTAAATTATTATTGTTTTGAGGTCGGTGGTTGTCCCCTAAAAGCGGCATGCTGACTGTCCTTTGCTGGCTGGAGATGTTCGGACGGACCGTGGCTGTCACGGAACCGCTGTTCCTATAGTTTTGGCTGGAACTGGAACCGGCTAGACTGGAATTGCTACTGCCCGAGGGAGACGGAGGTATTTTTAAGGGAGGCATTCCAGTGTCCGAATCTGACGCTGACCATGTATCGGGTTTGGTGGTGGGGCGAGTAATGTTGATAGGGGTCACTGTTTGACTGGGCACCACTTTTTTAAGGTTGGGAGCCGAAGAGGAAGAAGAAGAGGATAAAGAGGAAGAGGTAGACGGAGCACTTTTCAGATGCCCCCTGCCTGGAATTTCTTTGTCGTCACTTCTGCGGTTGCGAAGTAAACAAATGCGCAAGCCTGCACAAAATCGTTCAAAACTTAACATACCGTTGGGTGGGGTGACTTTCCGTAAACATTCGATCACTCCTTTTGGTAAGAGCCGACTTTCGTCTTCGCGCCAACGCGTCTCGATATCACTCAGTAGCACACAGCCAGTCCGATTTTCATCCATTATGTCGAATAAGGTCCTCATTGAAGACACAAACTGAGAGGGTAATCCCTCGAGAGTCGGTTGCATTTGATTGCTGCTGCTCATCGACACCTGTTGTGGTTGATTCGCTTGGTTATGATTCATCATGCTCATCATTTTCACTTTTTCGAGTTATTTGAGAGAGTTTCCAACCTCTTTTTCTCTCTCTGCGATTTTAATAATATTTATCTCTCGCTTCGATACACTCCACCTGCGCCTTCCCCAAATATCAAAATACCTGCACTTATGAGAGGAATGTTTACGAGGTCAGACAGAACGTACGCTAGGAAAGGCTGGAGTCGCCATTTGAAGTCTTTCTTTGACGGTGAATGAGGGGAATGACGACACGGGCTAGATGTGTGCTTACGCGGTGGAGGTTTCTTTCTTTGAGATTTATTTCTCAATTCCCATGATAGCACTGCGAAGCGCTGTGAGATAGCTTAAATAAGCTGTGAAAAAAAAAAAAAAAGAGAATGTGAAACGAAAATTTGAAATTTCAAGAATTTAGCCTTGTATTGCCTTTTGGAGGTTTGTAAATACTGTAATTGTATCCATAATAATTATTCTTCGTTAAGTTAAAAGAAAAATTCAATTATTTTCTAATTAAAATCAGATTACGGTAATATAATTTGCATTCTTTTAAAAGAAGAAGGCTTCTTAGGATGAAGTAAATTATTTTTCTTGTTACAGTACATGTACAGTGGCCTATTTACTCGACAAATTTCGAAAATGTATTTTTTTTTAAAAATATATTACGAGTACAATAATTACACACACGAAATGGAATATTTTATTTATTATTATTATTCATTAGTTCCTACGTGCAAGTGAGATTTTTTTTTTGTGAACTACAATGTGAAGCTACTTTGTGGCAGTTAAGCTTGATTAATTGATAAAACTATTAATCATTATTATTATTATTTGTGTGACTGCTGATATATAATTTATGGGCCGGTATTTTGAACTGAAGTGGCTTTATTAAGGGTTTTTACCAACTAAGCGTAGTAAACCAAACCATATTTCAAATGCATGTATAAAAAAAAAAAAAAATTCATCTGTATTGTGATATCATTCATGTCGTGTCTGACAAGCCAGAAAAAAGGAGAGAGAGACAGTTTGTTGGAAGGTCTACGTGTAGGTGTAAAAATAAAACAAAGCACCAAAATATTCATGCACATACTATTTTTTGTTTGATTCCAACGATACCAGTAGTTGATTTCCAAATTCCAACCTCGGAAAATAATTATTGGAAAATTAGACAATGGAGAAAAATGTTGTAACGTTTAAGGACATGTATCACTATCGGTAATTTTTATAAAGTTAACTGTGGTCTTCCTACAGCATTGGTACATGTACATACTCTACCTAGATCATCGATGGAAATATAATTAAAATACCGCAACAAAATCTTAAAATTGAAAACTCTAAATTTATATTTGTTTTCATATACTGTATTCTAATAGTTTTCATTGATGCGCAAAATAAAATCAATACTTTGCGAAATTTTGGAAATACAAAATTACTGTAATGATAAGTTTTGAATACCATAGTCTTTTTGCAATTAATTATACAGTACGTATTGTGAAATCATATTCTATACTGTAGATTAAAAAATATTCTAATAGTTTTCACAATTTAAGCATCAGAATCAAGGTTTTTTAATATATCAGCCTATATCAGGATAAGTTTATTAGAATGAAAATGCCTAAAAACTGTTGTTTAACGGAATATTAATAGCGACGATGAAAACAAATGGAGGAGATCCGGATAATTGGCAATGTGGATAGTAATTAAAAGCAAATCTATTATTTTTCGGTGCTTTTAATTGCGTAATGCGAAAACATTGTACAGTGTAGCTCATAATTATTTTTGGGCGTAGAAAATAATTTATTCCATGTGGCGCTCGAGCTTTTTATTGCTTATTATTTTATTTTATTTACTCTACATGTACATTGTTGTTTAAATCCAGCCTGGTCTTGGATTTTAACAATCAAACTTCCGCTTCAAACTAGTATTATTTTTCAACAATTTAGGACAAATTTGCAATATTTGGATACTTAAAAATAAACAAATTTGTTCTAGATTATCTGGATTTTCCGCGTTCGTTTACGTCTGGTACTGCCTACGTACTGTAAACTAATAATTATATCTTACTGACTAACTATTCCCGCTGCAGGCGCGTTGAACAGAGTGGGAGTTACGAAGTAATGACGAGGGCAATTAATTGTCAACTTATAGGCTATAATTAATATTGTGGGTGCTATATTTATTTAAAGACAATTGTTTTTACTGACGTGGGTAAGCTGCCGCTTATATAAAATGTCAATTTTTCTTATTTTCACTTATTATTCCTCGAAAATAGATTTTTGATTTATGTTATTATTAAGTTAAAAATTATGAACGCGGTAATAATTTTTATCGTTGCATTTTTGATGGTTGGTGGCTTAGCGAAAATCAATGTACGTGACGGTAGTGCTATCCTAGATGCGTGGGCACCTCTGGTTAACACGGTTACTTTTGGTCAGTACGAAAAATGGTTTTTTTTTTAATTTATCGTAAGTCCTGGATTTAGCTTAACTATGGCTAATAGTTAGTTGTTTTTTTTTTAATAACAGGACAAAAATTTAGTTAAAAAATAATTTGCAAATGGCGCGATTCATGTAGCCTATAGCGTAATTTTAAGCTTCATTTTAACAATATTCAAATAATAGACACTCAAAAGCCAAACATTTTTTTCTACATAAAAGTTTTAGTTACGACATTTAATATTAGTTCCAAAATTTCAGATAATGAACTTTAATGTTGTTAGTTATAAATTTACATTATTATAGAGAAAGTTTGTTAGGTGATTAAATTTTAAAAAATGAAAGCAAAATTTATTGCGGTTTGTGGATTGCGGCAATTTTTTCTCTTAGCGGCTGCGCTGACATTTTTGTAAGCCCGCGTATTGTAAAAAGAAATTTTCTGCTGAAGAAACTTTTATTTTTTTAAAAAAATAGCAATAATTAGATAACAATAATAAAATTAGTTTTGTTTTTCCCCCTTCTCTCATCTGAGCCTTCTTTAAAAAAAACCTCTTACATAATTATTTAGCATGAGTGCGTTTAAAAAAATGATAATTTTAATATTCCATCAAAAATTTTATTCTTGAAAATTTTATTTATGGAAAATGTAATTTTTGGAGTTTTAATTTTTTTTTTAATATATTATTTTGAATTAACTAAAAAAAAATTATTTCTTACGCATTAAATAAATCAGTAAAAAAAACTTTATGAGTTTGTCTGTAAAATAGGTATTTTTTTTTTTAATAACCGACGGAAGTTGGAAATTACCTTCTCCGACACCCGGTATAATACAGTAATTTCTATGCACAAATAAAACACGTTAATAGATTTTTTTCCTTTACATTTTTACTCTTTTTAATTTTTTTTATATTATTATTGCTTAATTAAGAAACCGGCCAGCTGCTGAATGCTCCTTGCCTTCAATCTAACTGTCCGTTGAGCAAGGTGAATCCTTCTCAATGTTCAGCACTTTGCTCTTCAAATTCTCCAAAGTTTCAAGCTTTGTTTTCCGATTTGATCAGCTGTTATCAAAAGCCTTTTTGCGGTCAAAATCTGCAACGTCAAACTTTAAACAACATTTATCAGCCGTTAGACGTTTCCGGATATAACGGAACCTGCGTGTTGACCGGATCGAACGTAACCGTCTCCGCACCACTCAATTCACCTATCACGTTCATCGTCACAGACGCTAATCAAAGTGACACTGAGGTGGGTTACGCAGTCAACGTCATTGCCCGTTATAACTGGCAGGGGTTGGTCATAAATTGCACTTCCAACGAGATTTCGAATTCGAACAGAGCCGTAAGTCTGCTTCAACAAATTGGTTGCTTCGTTTTTGGTCGAATTAATGTAGTCGTTAGTTTATTGAACTTAAATTGTAATTCAAACGTTGCTAGTACCGGTAATAGTTTTTCTGGGAATATCCAATTTCAGGATACTGTAAGCTTTACAATATTTTATACGATTTATAAGAATTTGACTTTTTTGCCTAATCTCGTGAACGATAATATTACCGCCGCAATTAGCGATTTGAGTGGAGCTGTTCCGCCAAATTGGGTTCCGACTATTACTTCAAGTCTGCAAAACCTTTTCAATATCTTCGGTTTTCAATTTACTTATAGTAATAGTATCTATAACACTGTAAAGCAGCTTTTTGCAAATGTTATCCTTCCAGCGTGTAATCAAACAGCTTGCAATGCTTAATCAGATGATTATAAAAAGAAATTTAATTTTTATACCGTAAAGGTATTTATATTTTATCGAACGTTATGCAGTATTATTATTATTAGTTATGAATAATTAAAACGTTTGTAATATTTTTAACTAATAAATTATATTATTCCGCAATGACACTGCACGGTGCTCTTGCATGGTATTTCTTAATTCATTATTTACGTTTGTTATTACACAGTAATTGTTTATTTTTTTATGAACATCGTTTTTGCTATTTCTTTATTATAAATAAGTAAAGTAATTTTAAATGTTTAATTCTTATTTTTTTTTGTTAATTGATTTTAGTTTAAGACGATTTGTTTAAAATAAAAAAAAGCGTTTGGTAGTTTTTCTTCTATTAAATGAATTAAGGGATAAAAAATTTCGTTCTTCAGACGAAAGTTATAATCAAAATGACCGAGTTTTGGAAAATCAGTTTTCGAATAAAATTTAATATGGAAATTATTTTTTTTACATTTAAAGGGTTTCAAATAAAGTTTGAGATTATTTTCGATATTTTATTTGATTTCTTAGTGCTTTTTTTTTATATATTGCTTTTTAATACTTTTGCTTATACATGTACGAGTAGCCTACATGTATACATGTATGTACCGGTAGATGAATAAGCATATTTGTGGCTTTGGATGGTTTGGGTAATTAAATTTAGAACATTTAAATTTGACGAGACATAAATACATGGTAGCGGTAATTATTTTGAAATTCAAACTATCCAACTCGTAACTTGCTCAGAGAAACGAAAATTTAAAATAATTTTAGAATTTGGTCATTTTTTTTTTATAAAAAAAAAATAATAAACGTAAAATTTATGCTTCCGGTTATGAAATTCAAGCTATTAAAATTGTGAAAATTTTGATTTATAAAAAAGTAGTAATTGTAGGCTACAGTATTATTGAACTCTTGTTAGAGTTTTATAGGTGATCGATTTTTGGCGTTTAGGATTTTGAGTGTTCGTAATTTTAAAGGTTTGGAATTTATTAAAGTTTTAAATGTTTGTGATTTCGGTGAAGTTTGGAAGTTTTGAAGTTACATAAAAAGTACATTAAATACGGCAATGCTTGTGTAGGTTAATAATATTGAAAATTTTATTTGGTTAATTGACATTTCAGATAATTTAAACAGCTCGAACTGTACAAGACTTTAATTGTTACCTTTAAATGAAAATATGGTCTAAGGAGATTTTCGCAATAATTAGGCCTATTGTTGGTTTAATTCGATGACTTTGTAGGGTTTTCTATCTTCGTCTTTTTTGTTGTCGGCAATGGCCCTTTTTCTTCGGCCTAATCGAGGGGTGAATGCTCGGTCTTTTCGAGTATAGCGCAAAAACACGTCATTGGCTCCGTTCAAAGCATCGGATGTCATGTCCGGTTCCGAAATTTCCCGTTGATCAAAATAGTTAGACAGGAAATATGGACTTGGAATTGTCCGACCAACTCTAGGGAACGGAATTAGCCCTTGGCGTTTGTCTTCGACAATCCTTAACACTTCTAATGGCATTGGCATACAAACTGCAAGAGGAAATTTAAATTTGGAACAAAAATTAAAAATATACCGATTATTAATGCAACTTAAATAAAAATTGGTGTTTGAATAAAAAAATAAATGCGAACCTTGAAAAATTTATATTTACATACGGTATATTGAGTTTAAAAAATAAATATTGAGAGAATTTATTTAAAAAATAGTTTTTTTTACCTCTTTGGACGTACGCAAGAGTTACAATTGCAATTACTTGCGTGAACACGGAATAGCTTTTCATGATTTTTCTGTAGTATTTTTTTTTGTCGGTTTTTAAGTCAATTAGGTCTTCAACCATCAAATAGCATAGCGTTCATGGTTGAAAGTGATCTTTATTGCGACATTGCTATTTATATGTTATTGCTAATTTTGTTATAAGTCAAGAGAGTTAGCTCCACCTCTTTCAATTTATGTCATCCGCCTACTGAATTTTCTCTTGTGCTTTCTCGGAGCATCGCTCTGGCCGAGCTGTATCACAAAGATCACTTTAATTTAGTTTTGTTGACATTACCGTTTCGTAAAATACAAAATCTTTAACATTTATTTTTGTTGTTGATGTTTCGAATTGAAGATTAATTCATTTTGTGCGTGTTGGGGATTAGATTTTCAGCAGTTTAAACACTATTTTAAATACAATTTGATTTCGAACTCAGCACGACTTCCGGCGTCCGTTGGCATTCATTTTTCATGTCGTTAGTTTTCATTAAATGTTTTTAGCTATACAGCATTCGCGTTTATGTTTCGGTTTCGAATCATTTGGGTTAATTATTGCGTGCGACATCATGAATAAAGTTTCATCCGGATTTTGTTAAAAGTTGTCTTCAACTTCCGAAAGAAATATTTTCTAAAAATCTTCGCGATTTACACCTACTTTAACGTTTAAAAACGGCTTGAAATCATTGTGGACTGTTATAATGCGTTTTGCTGCTGGTTTGGAGACCCAAGGACAATATTTTGAATTTAGAATAGAACAATTATCATTAAATATTAAATAAAGTTTTTAAAGTAAAGTATTTTCATGTGGCATTGAAATATTTATGTACAGTAAATTATTAAAAAGATTTAATTTTAATGTAGTATTAATGTGCATAAGATGTTCATTTAGTTAAGTATCAATAATTATTTTTTTTTTTAGAGTTTTCGATTCATTGCTGATTGGACCAAGCAAACTCAACGGGTGAACTGACCAAGAAAGGTAATAATAAGAAAATTATTATTTTTTAAAAATGTTAGTTTAAGTTTTTTTTTATCATTAACGATTAATGAAATTGAGCAATGGGGTCATTAGTTTGATGGTATTGATTTTAATAAATTCTTCCAAATGCGGTTAAGGATCGAATTTATCGTATTTTATTGCTGTAACATGGGTTTTTACTACACACAGTATTTGCCAATTTAATCTTAGATATCATTTCATTTGTTGACGTATTTTTCCAAAAAAGTAATTTTTTTTCTCCCTGTAAGCTTTTAAAGTGAAGTGTTTTTGTGTTGATAAAGCATTAGCGGGTGAAATAATTGGAATTATGATAACTTGACTTTTACTTACGCGTGACTCCTGCACTTATATATTAGTGATTACTATACGGTGTTTTGTTTTCAACGCGCAGTTGATAAATCATAAGCTTTTTAAGATTATTAAAATTAGATTTTTAATAATAGAAATATTATTTGAACGTTAGTCATAACGATTTAATTTTAAGATACACGTGCACACTATAAAAATGCGTTTTAAACTTGATTAGCTTTTCAATATACTCGTACTTTGTGTTCGAGAAATTAGCAAAGAAAAAGTTTAAAAATTGTAGGCCTACCATTTTACAGAGGCACTGATAAAGTTTTTTTTCTGTAAAAAAAATATTTTTTTTTTGATAATTCAATACGGTAAATATTGTTCGGTACTGAATGTCATTTTATAAATTTTTTAATTTTTTTTTAAATATTTTTTGAATTAACTAAGCAAAATCTATTTACAAAGTTGGGCCGCTTAATAGAGAAACTCATAAAAGTTTTTTTGCTTTGGTGGTTTTTTTTTAATTACATCTCGGAAGCCTGGTACATTTAGCTAAATCAGTGATTAAATAACCGAAAATATTTTTAAAAAAATTAATTTTATTGAACTTTATTTTTAATTAATACGTTAATTATTTATATAAAACGTTTTAGTTACCAATTGAAATTTGTTTTTGAGATAATTTTTAGAAAAATTATTATTAACGAATTTACTGCAAGGGTTACAATATTATAAAGTATTAAAACAAATTTTTTTGAGGATATAGGGGCACCTCAATTGTGGTGTTTTTTGATGCTAAAAAAAAAAGTTTGTGAATTTTTGAAATTAGTACCGTACATTTAAAAAGAAATGAATTTACTTACGAGATATCATAGTTAAACCAGGGAATGGATTGCATTTACCGTCAACTTCTAATGCATCTATTCCGTATATTAAGCTACCTCCATTTGTTTGAACGAAAGCCGTAAATTCAATCTATTGGTTTAGAATTTTGTAAAATCTATGAGACTAATTTAAACAAATGAGCTTACTCTTCCTCGGCATATGTCTTCACCTTGACAGCAGTCGCCGTGGACAGACACGCAGTAGAAAGTATAAGACAACCATCTTGAAGAAGTGTCTTTTACAAAATCCATGGATGTGGTGACATCAGTTTTTGTGTGATAAAAATTGAGCTGCAATGACTGAACTCCGGCAATACCGTCGGGTGTTCTAGCGTAAAAGTTTCCTCGAAAAACAACATCCCAAGGAATCTCTATTTCGTTAGTTGTCAGGGACGCGTACATTTCATTGCCAATGTAATCGACGGTTTCAAAATAAACGTAAGCGCTTCCGGGAACTGCGCTTTGAAAATTCAATAATTAAGTAAAAATTAGTACACGTTTTGTTAAACTATTAGCTTTACGTTTGGATGGCGGATTTACTGGGAGGCTGTTTCCACTCCATTTCCAGTAATAGTCACCGGCAGTAATGTTGTTGAGATCGCAAATTAGATCATCCGAAAAATAACAGCAGGGCAGAGAACGATCTTTATAAAAGAAATAATTGAAATTTTAGAAAGTTTTTTTGATCTATAATAATTTTTTTAAAAAATGGAATTAGCGAAGATTTTATGATGTGATTTTGGATTTTACTGTATCAATAAGTTTAGGATTTTGGGATTTACTTAGGGTCGCGTTTTTGGAATATGGCATTTCGTAAATTTAGAGTTATGACCATTACTGAAAATAAATTACTTACGGCATTGTCCATCAATGTCAACGTTATCAATAGCCACTACAAATGATGAACGAGCAGACGTAACTTGTAAAACAAACTATAAATATGTAAGAGATTAATTGTGTGACAATTTTATGCTTTCAAATATAATTTTTACATATCCTGTGCATGGATAACCTGGGGTTGAACAAAGATCATCCACTTGGATACTCTTGTGTCGCCAATAGTTATAAGCAGGCGAATAACTAAGAGTTTCAACGTAACGTAGAGGATAATTTCCGGTCTGTTGGAAGCTAATCATAATATTTCCACCTCCGCAGTAATATGAAAGCGAGAAGGGCGTGTATGGGTAATTTAGGGTTATAAGTGACGTATTAGCAATAGCTCCAATTTCATCGCTCCAAAAGTAGAAACCATCTAGTTTTTTTTTTTGTTTGTTTGTTTTTCAACGAAAAACAAATTAAAATAAAGAAAAATTTGTTATGAAAAAATGAGTTTATTACCGTAATTGGGAATTGTTGCTGGTCTATTTGCGCTCCAATACCAATATGGATAAGAAATTTGAAATCCACAGGTGTTGTCTTCAAATTCGCAGCATGATGATGGAATTGGCGGAGGTAATGTATATGGAGTGGTGGTCGTGGGTGTGGTAGTCGTCGGCGTAGTGGTCGTTGGCGTAGTGGTGGTTGGTGTAGTGGTCGTCGGCGTAGTAGTCGTCGGCGTTGTAGTCGTCGGCGTAGTAGTCGTCGGCGTTGTAGTCGTCGGCGTTGTAGTCGTCGGCGTAGTAGTCGTCGGCGTAGTGGTCGTTGGCGTAGTGGTAGTCGGCGTAGTGGTAGTCGGCGTAGTGGTGGTCGGAGTGGTAGTTGTGGGAGTAGTAATTTCACCATCTCCACCTATCGTTTAAACATTGTTTAACAGGTTGTTAGGATTTGATATAAACTTGAAAGTAGGTTCGATTTGAATGGACTTACAAATGTTATCAATTCCAAATATGCCTTCAAGCGGAGTGACGGAAAGTTTTGCTACAATTTCAAGCTGGAATCCCCAAAATAAAGTATATTTGAATAACCATTCTTAATAAGGTTTGAAATCTGAAGTTACTCGCCTTTCCGGAACACGGAATTTCAGCAACAGATCCGCAGCAGTAGTTATTATTGTGGTCACAAGTAACCACGTAGTGATTCCACTTATCTTCTGGCGTAGTTATGCTAGCTATTTCAATCCCGTTGATGTGTCCGGGAGCTAGCAAAAAAACTCGAAGATAATCCTGGTTTGGCGGATCATCGGTGTAGAAATAGTAATCGAAACTGAAAGTAGAAGAAGTGGAAGTGACATTGAATTTCCCTTCACTTGTCATCGAACCCGATTGATCCTGTATCCAGGCGAAATAGCCGTCTAGAATTTTTTTTTAAAAAAAAATCATATTTTTGGAATGAATAAAAATTAATATTTGGTTTGAATACGAAACCATTTTGATAGAATCCAGGCGGGGCATTCGAAGGAAGCGATCCGGGTGCAATCATCCATGAGTCGATTACATAATCCCATTGACAGAAATAATAGGGCGAAAAATCACAACATTGGCTTTTTACTGTTTTTAATTAAAAAATTAGTTTCAATTAATATTATAGTTTTAAAGTAATTTTACCTGTGGAAATCGTTAAGGAGAACAAAATAAAACTGCTAATTAGTATTTTTGTTGTTAAGAGATTCATCTTAACGTTCTTGCATGAAATACTAACAATTATTAATTGCAAAGAAAAAATAAACAGTTTAAAAGTTATATACAGAACGTTAATCAGATATAATGATAAACTAAATCTGATTTAAAGGAAATTTTCCACGAAAAATAGCAGATCTAGATTACAATAGGTTATACTACTGGAGGCAGAGACAATTTCGATTAAGCTGTATTGGATGCTGCCAGGCATAGTGAGTGGGGATAATGCTTGTTTTTAGGCCGAAGGGGAATATTTTAAACACAGAATAAAACTATTTAAATGTTAAAAAAGTCTTTTTTAAGTAAGGTTTTTCCAGTTGTCATTAAAATAAGTCCAGTATGTAGAATATTAAAAGGATTTAATACTAATTCAGTTGGGAATGCTTTTTTTACGGGCATTATGAATTGCCACTAAGTATTATTCTTTGAATAATATTAAAAAGTTATTATAGAATCAAACTCGATTTATTAACAAAATTTATTAATATTTTTGGTTAAAAATTCAGTTTATTGTACTCTATATATAATCTTAGCTATACATGTATTATAAACGAAATTTATAAGTACAGTATTATAAAGTACAGTAAAGGTATCGATTTATCTTATCTGAAAACTTTTGCGAACTTTTACAATGACTTATTCAGAGTTCTAGGAAAGCTTATTACAGTGATATTATTTTAGGACGAGAGACTAATTGTCATCAGATTAAGGATGCAATCGATTGATTAATCGATAACTTATAGCACAAGTATCAATAATTTTTTATTGTTGGTTTTTGGAAAGATTGGCAAATCATAATTTTTAAAAGATAGGCTTACTTTACAGAATTGCTATACAGGTACATGTATTGATTAAGAGCTATAATTGAAGAACTTTATTTCAACACAAAACATTGGTATTAATTCCCAAGAAAAACAAACAACTTGTAGGTTTAAGCTAGAATTATATCATACGAGAATGTACAAAAAAAAATTATTTTTAATATATTTTATTAGTTTATTGATTTTAATAAACAATTTAAGGTACGGTAATTAAAATCCTTTGACGTGAAGAGGAATAGACGTAATGTTGTGGGACACTATAAAAAAATGATTTTATAATAATTTTATTGAAATAAATTGTTGAGCCAAAAAAATAAATTACTTGATGGGTTCGGTATAGGACAAATAGCTTTCACCCCAAAGGCATCGATTCCATATATCAATGGGCCTCCATCTGATTGCACGGTGGCGGTGAATTCCAGCTTAAAAATTAACGAAAATTAGTAAAATTTATCAATTCATTGCTTTACTGAAACTATTTTACATATCCAGAACAGATTGGCATTCCTTGACAGCAATCGCCGTGGATCGAAAAGCAGGAAAAGTCGGCTACCAGCCACCCATTTGAGGTATCCTTCACAAATTCCATAGTTGTGACGGTTAATGTGGTCGCTTCGATGAAGTCTAATTGTAAAGCTTCGACTCCAGCGTAACCAAATGGAGTTCGTGCGAAAAATTTACCCTGGAAAACCACACTCTGTGGAATAGTAATCAAACCCGACGAAAGGGGAACCGATGCTACTTCAGATGAACTTGTTGTAACTTCGAAATAAATAAAATCCGACCCGGGGTCTGATAAATTGAATTAATTATTGTCAATTAAGTTTTAATGGTTGAAAATATAGGTTAGTACGGTAGTTAGTACTTACTAGGAATGCTAAGCGTTGGATAATTTGCGTATAAAGGTCCAGACCATTGCCAAAAATATGGAGTGCTTGTAGGATAGATAAAATCGCAAATGAAAAGATCGTCAAAATAACAGCAGGGTATAGATCCATCTGCAAATCAGAATAATAATATTGAAAAAATTAAACGAATAAATATTTAACTTACGGCAACGCCCATCATAATCAACGTCATCAATGGCCACCGCAAATGGGCTGGATAAGGGTAGTGGTTCAATGGTAAACTATAATATTAAAATTAGATATTATTTTGCTTCTATCAATGATTAATCGTAGTATAAGAGTATTTACATATCCTTGACAAGGATAACTGCTGCAAAGATTGGTTTGGAAGCTTTCGTGGTACCAAAAGCCGGAAGAAATTATGGTAGGAATCAAATTAGGAAGAGATGTCTTTTGACTGTATGGACTAATCTCGAAGAAATTGACCAATATGTTTGCGTTATCGAGATAGTAAGTGATTGAGAAAGTATGTAGGGCGCTTGAAATTGTTTGCACTCCCGTTGTGGCAATAGCGCCTGCTTGATCCGTCCAAAAATAATTCCCCTCTTAAAATAAAGTTGGTTAGGATTATTATGTTATAAATCGTTTTAATTGGTTTGAATAATAATTATTATTAAATTCACCGTATTGTGGAATATAGGGAGTGGGAGGTGTCTGCGTTTTGGTAGCTGACCAGTACCAATACGGATAAGAAATTGTGAAACCACAGACGTCATACTGAAAATCGCAGCATCCGTCTGGATCTGGATGAGGTGGGGGCACCGTATAAATGGTAGTTGGGGGGATAAAGGAAGTACAGGGTGGGGCAGCGAAAAGTTCTTATTTCGAAACGCAATAAAACCCATTTGATATATTAGAATTTTTTTATTTTTTTTTTATAATGTAGGTACACATCTAAAGTTTTGCTTAACACAGTTTTAAAAATGATATCAGGTACGTGGCGCCCCCAGTGCTCACACACTGAAGAGACCCATTTCTGGCCCATTAAGCAGCATAGCAGACGGTATGTTAGAAATTT